>JAQFZW010001816.1:0-22341 GCA_034687055.1 Heteromurus nitidus
AGGTGGGTTGGGTTTTCATTTTTGAGAAGATTGGCCGGTCAGTAGCCACCTTTTTATCTCAAATTAGTTTATTTTACAAGTGAGAAAAAAGAGGATATTGGAGTTGATGCCAATGAGATCGCACTCGTGTAAGAGTGAGTAGGTATATATGCATATATCTGTATGTACTTTGTTAAAGCAAACATTTTTTAGGTGCTAAGAAGCTCAAGCTGCCAGTTAAAATGTGAATGATCTGAAGGAAAATAACTCTTTCAGGAGAGAAGTGACGAGTATATATTTGTGGTAGGTAGGTACTCGGTACACACGAGGCTGTAAATCGTGTATTAGTAGACAGCTGAGGGTTAAATGCTTATATGCTCACAAAATGTTTTTTTCTTGTTGCATGCACCCTGTTGCTGTTACATGGTTGTACCAAGAATGTGATCATTTTCGGATTTTGCTAGTTTTAAATTCTCATGAACCAAATCCAGCAAACATGTATATCAAATGTAATATGTGTAAACATAGCACCACTCAACTCATCAAAATCCCTGCAATATTATGATGTGATGCGAGAAGCACATTACGACCACGTACCGTATTTATACAGCACTTCTCCCCCCCCTGAATTTGACGCACTAACCTTTGTAGAAAATCATTTTCCATTTCTAAGAAGAGAGGATAATGATGTTTAAGCTGCATTTTACGGAGTGAAGCGTGTTTGAAACCAACTCTCAGTCTCTCGTAAGAAAGATTGCTAGTTAAGAGTATCAAAAAATCTATTCTTTTTTCTTTCCCTTAAGAATATTATTTTGTAAAAAAGCAATTTTACGTGCAGCTTCACATCTTACGTACATACCCATTTCTATCTCTGGCAAGCAAGCAATTTTGGCACATGTTTACCTAGCGCAAACTTGTGTGATTTTTCTTCTGTTTGAGAAACAAACTGAAGCAGGTACGCAAGCAGTTGCGCACACATACATAGACACATTACTGCAGGAGTTTTGTATTTGGTGGTACCTGGTTTACATTTATGCTCATCATAATATTTATGAACATGAATAATTGTTTTCTCGCTCTCCCTCTCTTCTTCACCCTTTTCCCAACTGAACTTCCAAAGCGGAGAGCGAATACACGGTGAGGTAAAAAGACAAGAGACACACGAAATGTGCGCAAGAAACATCTGTGTCTTTCAATGCCCTTGTGATTGTACTATTACCTTAGGCTATTAGGAACTACGACGATGAGAACAATCTACAAAAAGTAGATACTGCTTTTGTGAGATGAGGATGAATGATGGTAATTATTTTTTTGGAAAGATTCTTTGGAAAAACAGCTTTATACTGTTTAGTCTGTACCTGAACGGAGAGGCTCATGTGCTTATTTCATGCATTGCATCTCATCATCATTGTCAATTGTCATACATGTTTCAACTTAAGTAGATATAAAAGTGGTTGCCAAATTGAGAGAAACATGGTTTACTGATTCCCTTCTCGTTATAGATTATATGGCAATACTCTGTTATGGATTATCATAGTTTTAGGTAATTATAGTAATTATAATTATACACTCTTAACTTATACACTCGGAACCAAACTTGTTAATATGTATGTATTACTCATAGATTGCTTATGATGATCTATATATATGTGTGTGTGCTGCGAAGATCTTCTTGACTTAACTCGCATAGCAGCAAAGCTGATGATTGTGTTTGTGCGGAAAGGCATATTGTACAACGATAAACACTTTAAATGCATGCTTGTCAGATGCTGTATATGATGATGAGTGGTTTGATTACTCACATCCTCTTACTCACACATATGTGCATTATACATGGAATTTTTTTTGTTCAGCTGTCAGGAAAAAACGTTGTGCTTGTGTATCATACCAAAGCATAACACAGCAATGTATCAGGATGACATTTATTTTGGCAAAGAAGTAATCATGTTCTTAGGTCATAAAAGAAGTATGCTGGCTGAACATATCATCGTCATATGATACATATATGCTCTTACATGCTAGGATTTACTTTAGTAGGTTCACATATTTGTTTGTGTTTTTGGGATGAAGTGCAAAGGTATGTGATTTTCTGCGCATACATTGAACACGTTAGATAAAGCAAGTAGTGATGCAGCACATGCACGTATGTACGTTCATACAAAAAGTTAAGTAGAGGAGTTTATAATGATTACCTACGAAAGCGAAGAGAATCCGTTAAGGGGGGCTGTTTTGGTAAATAGAAGAAAAGCATAGGTTGAATGAATCATTTAACTGGGATAACTCGTTCTACGAGTTTTTTCATCTGAGCCAGAGTACTCGTTATATACATTCGAGGAGGTGGTTGGTGGCTGAGAACATGACTGGTTTTGCCGGCTGGTGATTTTCGTGGCTTGCGAGTTGGTATATAAGAGCTGCGAAATCTCTCATTCTTCGCCGTGGTGCGGGCCTGAGTTGAATTTTGCTAAGAGTTCAATTCAAAAATTCCCAACATCCACTGGCCTTGCCAGGAAGACTGAAGAAGAGGAACCAACCACCTCCACAGACCAGCAACAGGAAAAAGAGAAGAGCAAAATACCCAACCCAGAACCTGAAACCTTTTCCCTCTTTACTGGCCATTCTTACTTACCTTTTCCCCTTTTATACCTACTTTAACTTCTTCCATATTGTTCTCTGCGGACTTTCGCAAGAGAACGCGTAACCTTTTACTTTATCCGGTTCCTGGGGCCATTGGTACGCAACTTGATAAAAAAGGAGAGTCTCTTGACTCCAAAAAAGCGTATTGACTCTTGACTTTGCAACTTTGCATGCTTTTTTCGCTTAAAGTTCAACTAGCAAAACCACTCACAGATTACTATCAAAATTACTGTAGACGCATAGGAATTTTGTAATATGCTTTTGCGCTTTTCCTTTCTTCCAATGAACTTGAAAGCCCCTTTTTTCATGCTGCTTGCTAATAAAAAGAAGTACACATCCGTTGCATTTCGAAACAGCTGCGCTTTTTACAATAAAACGTTTTTTTCTCACATTGTGTGTGTAATACACTTCAGAAAGAGAATAAAAACAGCTCTGAAGGGTTCTTTATGCGTTTGCTTTATTGAAATTTACTATTGAATGAAAAGCCGCAAAATTATTCTGCAACTGCTGCGTTTAGCATACTTACCTAATTCGGTTTGTAGTGCTGTAGTTCAGTTAGGCGGAAAAGAGTAACGAAAAGTCATAGAGGCTTTTCAATAAAATCTGTAGCGTCAGGTGTTTAAAAAATATGTATTCGTCGTGGGGTATTTTTTCATTTGAGAGACGCTGTTTTCGCTCGTTTTTGGGTATATGATCTTGGTGTATTATAATTGTATATAGATTTAGATATAGACTTGGGTCTACAACTAGAAAGGAAACGTTGGTAGTTGAAGTGGAACGAAAATGTGTATAAACTGCTTTAAGTCTACTGCAAAAATACGATTTTAATTCTTACCAATATATCAGTATCGTGTCATAGGTATTACACATCTCATACATTACTAGATACATAGATTGTATTTTTAAACAAGCTTTTTAGGTCAAGCTATTTTTGGAAGGGCTCTCTCGTCCGACCGTTACTTATCCTCAATATATTTGCCTCTAGGTATTAGTTTTAAGTAACATGGGCATATAGATTTTTTTGTACTGTGGTACGCACGCCTTGAATTAGGATTGAAGTGTGAATGTGTCGTTCAAATACTTTATCGGTTTGTCGCAATTTTGTTTATATTTTAATTTGTATTCTATGGTTGTACTATCTAAAGATTTGGTTTGTCTTTCGAAACGTTTTAAGTATTCAGGTTGGCTGTTGGTAGAAGGCTTATTTTATTCTTCGTAGTAAAGATACTTGAGCAAGATACTCTTATCCACTCTTTTTGTAGAAGAGTAGATTACACAATAGGTTTTTTTGATCACATTATAAATATTCTCGCAGTATCTTTTGGTCTGACAGAAGATATGTGAGTTGCTAACTGGTAAAACTCACTGCGCAGCAGAGGCACAGCGTGATATATCTAAATGAAATCGCGTCTATGGTTGAGTTGAGTGTGTGTGTCTTTGAATAGTAATAATATATGTATTCAGGCAGGATGCACACAAGCAGTCTCACCAGTTACCAGCCGAACACACACAACAAACCAGAGATATTTTATACCAGAGTTTTTCGTGGAAAGATGTGGTATATGTATATTTCAGCTGAAATATGCTGGCAGTGGCAGGATAATGGTAGTGTGTTTGTTCACGGTGGAAAAATAGCAGTGTGATTTTTTGGAATACATTTTATCCTCGAACGAAGCCTTTTTGTGCTATTACTAGTCTGTGTGTATCTACTATCTGCACATATGTATGAATTCAGTAACAGGTTTCTCAAGTATACTATGAAGTTAAGAATGTGTCGATTGGTTGGCCCGTTCAGGATTTTTTTCACGATGGATGACGTACGAATATCTCTCCCTCCTCTCTGTGGGTGTTTTGAGGTGGACTGCTAATGGGGGCAAATCATGTGTCAAATGTACTTGAGTTGAGAGTAACAGAGAGAATGTAAGAGAGAATACTCCTGTGTAGATTACAAAACAACTTTTTTTAACTGCGCGTTTCTTTACTCGCCAGGTATGATAGTAGTGGAGAGATAAGGGATAATTTTTTAGTTGGACTATGCAAAAAAATTAAATCAAATTCGTTCATACCGTCACGTAGAACTTTGTGCAAGCAGGCAGTAACGAGATGTAGACTGGATTTTGTTCTAGTGTAGTCGACGTTTAGTCCGAGATGGATAGTATATAAGCATATTTTTTTGTATCTGTCTCAAATGGCTAGTTATTTTTACAGACAGAAAATGTTAAATGGGATATTTGATGGACTGTGGTAGAGCGTCATTTCATTATCTTGGAATAAAGGTTAAAAAGGAGTTTAGGATCGTCGTTTCAAGCGCAGAAGTTTATTGCAAACACTTGAACTTTGTCGCTATTTCCCCAATGTATGGTCTGATCAAAATCACGTTGATCGAAATGATCAGTGAGGTAGGTAGATATATCCATAATCAATATTTTGCATGCATGATGTAGGATTTTTTTCTCTCGTATCGCAAAAAGGATGCGATCATGATGATGTGACATGTATAGTTATGTAGGGAAAAAAGAAGCCATCAACTGGTCATTCAGGTTTAACTTTGAGTAGTGAGCAAAGTAGTATGCAAATTGACAAAGAGCTTTTAAATATCGTATCATCATCCACATCCACACACAAATCACGTCAATCTCCACTCAACAAACTAAATACAAAGCTATAAATCCTATAACCTAGCCCTCGCAGAGGTTTTACAATTATTGGCCTTAGGAAAATCCGATGCATGATCTTGATCACGATGATGATGTTGGGTAGGTAGTTCAGAAGAGGAGGATTTTTAGGGTGAAGAAAGCCTTGAAAAAAGTTTTTCTCTGAAGACTTGTGATAGAGGAACAGCTGTCTTACGAAAGTTGATGGCCATGGATTTTTAATGTGTGCCTCAGTATTCATACCTTTGGGACAAGATGTGATCATTCTCTCTCTCTCGAGTAGTCAACTGCTTTTAAATATCAAGGGAAAGGAGGAAAACTGGCATGACCCTGGCTGTGGATTCCTTCCAAAAATGTTGAGAGAGAATCACAGCCAGTTTTTCTGTATTGCGTTTACTTTTAATGCACATCTTAACTTGATACTTGCTACATAAGTGAAATACAATGTAACTTGTTGTTCCGCTTTAACATGAGCTTTGCAATTCGTAAAAATAAGAATAACGCCAATGACAGCATTGCCTTTTTGTGTGTATCCCACAAACGTTTCCGTGTTTGAGACAGACGGAAATGGATTAAGTATTTAAATTTTATCTCCTATGGAGCAGGATGAACGGTAGACTCGACACGACGACAAAGAGTTTGTCGCATGCATGCGAACAAAAAAGAGAGGATATTATTATTACATTCTGCATTAATTTTCGATGCTTATTAAAACGTGAATCGTACGCCCATTCATCATTCATTACGATACAATTTTCATATGGAGTTAATGACAGAAAGGTTTGCGCTTTTATGAGTTGTTTCCTCAATAGATTTTTCGAAAATATCCTTTATCACTGCTTTGACCAGCCTCTGTGAACACTTTTCTTATCTGTTTCTTTGTAATACCTGCTCTTTTTCGCCTAATGCACGTCTTGCAATTGGGGTACTTTTGTTTGTGGGAAGAGGAAAAGGTCTGCGTGCAGTTGCTAGTTGGGGTTAAAGGGCCTACACATATCTATTCATTTTTCACAATCCATTACCTTATCATTTTTCATTACACTATTAAATTGTATTTTTAGTTATGCTTTAAGGATTTTCTAGTCCGATCCCTTTACAGCATACCCACCAAACTACAATACAAAGGCTATAACAATGTTATAGAAGACAAAAAAGATACTGAAATTGAAATAGCAATCAAAGTAGTTATCAATTTTGTTGAAAGGAGATCAGTTGTGAGATACTTGTTTAAATGTATTATTGTGCATAAGACTCGTTAAGTGCACGTTTAATATGGTTATAGTCATTGTTGCAAAAATGCCATCTTTAAACTAGTGCACACTTTTACAAAAAGAAAATGAAGATCAGATCGAAACAGACAAACATCGCGTTGTCAGTGAATACGCAAAAGTTAATCAGCAAAGGAAAACGAATTATATATATGAGCACCACGATGCAAGAATTCAAGCATGTTTTTCAATAAACGTGTTGTTTTGTTCAGACAGCCTTCTAAAGCTTAGCGATCGAGTGGAACAGAAAAAGGGATTGCCTTGGGAGAGTGAGTGAACGTGGAAGGTTATGGCATCATGGCCATTTGGGACGTTACGTTATGTACTATACTTGAATATCTACGAAAATACACTTGAGCCCACTTTGAATACAATTTTCGCTATATACACTTGCCTCACAAAGGATATCAATGATGTAGTATGTATCTCTCTAATTAAACCATCGTGTGATACATTTTCTACAACCAACCAAAAAAGGAGTTATAGTCATGATCAATTTCAAGCTATTGGGATAGTTTTGTATTTATATAATATTACTAGTGGAAGCTAGTTTTGGTAGAAAAATGCCCTGATTCAGATATGTGTGTACTTCTTTTATTTATATTTAAACTTGTACATGGATCACTCACGTTTCTCCAATTATGCAGTGATCGAATAGTGCAACCTGAGTGAAAATCACGAGTTATTGTTGCAATGCCTATTTATTAAAATGCAATCAATCAGAATCAGTTATGGATGGAGAGATTTGAGAAATTAATAGGTTTCTGTTGCATCACTTTTAAATTGGTACCATCATCGCTGTTAGATAACGTTCGTTCTGGAAGTGGAAAATATACACGCGGCATGACATAAGGAATTCACTGCGCACTGTTGTAAAAGAATGTGACTGCGTTGATTACTGCTCGTGTCCTTTGTTCACATTTCCCAAAAGATGAGAAAATATAAGCATAATGTGATGTGATGTTGTATCTAGTAGAATATCCAAAGTCCCATTAGAAAAGATGAATATTGGAAGTTTATTGTAAATAGCAAATTGGAAGCAATCCCGTAATGAGTAAATGACAGAGAATGCATACTAATATTAAGTAGGTAGATATTCTAGATTATATATTTTATGTCAAAATTATAACGGGGCTGGGCTTCAGATGTGATGTGCTTGGGCTTTCTTTGCGTATATAACGATACAAACGTGTGCTGGATTAGGCTTTCACCAAAACATCACTCATGCGAATCGATGTGAATTCATAACTAATTTGATTAATTATGGAGCACTGTAAGTATTTTAATCAACGTCTAAAGTGAATTCATAGAATGCCTCACTGATTGTTTCAACTTTACGTAACGCGTAGGCTTAAATTGTTTAAGCTACCGTAATCCACGTAGGATTTGTATTGAACGCATCAGGGTCTACTACATTTTACGAGAATTTACTTAAACGAATAATGCCTTTAGTGGGTTGTTCATTCAAGTTAAGATCGAGACACTTCGTAAGCAGAAGTATTTGTTCTTGAGAAGACTTACTCTTCATTCCCCTTGTTACTTTCTTTATACGAAAATAAAAAAATTAGATTGCAAAGTAATTAAAGGACGATGAGCTACAATCAGACGGAGACCTCATTTAGGACAGAACATTTAGATCTATTATTCATTTTCATTGTGCAGCCGTCAAGACGCAGTTTTGACGGGGCTGATGACAATGATGATGTGCATTTTCGGAGAAGATCGAGTAACTAAAATCGCTTATAGGTATATATGTCCTTTACAAACATGTTATCACACTATTAGACATCACTATCACTTCTCTGTGCTAGTTATCAGTATCATCATCACTCCCCAATTCAGTATAACTATTCATTTTTGCACACGAAACGAAGCCAAGCGTTTTTTCATTGTCGAACAGGGATTCATTATTGCTTTTAACATATTGTGCGAAGGTGTTCTTCTCTCTATTGTACACCTGCAGAATACTATTATAATTCCCAAGTCTGTTTAGTGAGAAATAATTTATGTTCTATATAGAACAGCAATCGGAGTGAGAGATTGTCTTGTGTCTTTTGTGTAATAAGCAATTTCGATTTGCAGAGAGTTGTACAAGTACGCAAGTAGTACTATACACCATGTACCTTGACGCTTCACGAATGTGACACAATCAAACAATGTAGGATTTTCTATCGCTTCTTGCTCTGCAACGCTTATTAAATGATGAGCAGTGCGACAACGTGTGTATAGTACAAAGAATCCCCCTTAGACTCGATTTTCAGGTTCTCATATTGAGATTCTACAAGTTGTACAATAATATTGCTTTATGTCATGTTACAAAATCGGTCACGAAGTGGAAGAAAGGAAAGGACGGACTGAAGGAGCGAAGCGAGATACGTATATATTATATGCTTCATATACATACTGCTGATGAATGTCGAAGTGCTTGCTTCACAACTGAACTGACTTGCAACTTATTTTTAAAGGTATATAATAAAAGTACAGTGACAATGCAGAAGTAATCTTTTTCTAGCCATTGTCAATTGTTATTGAATTGGAATAGGATTTGCATATTCGTACACTCCGCCATTTGTGGAAGCCTTCGAATGGATGACGTGCTAAAAAAAGTGAAACAAATCACTCCCCTCTCTATCTCTCTCACTTTTTTGTATGGAATTAAGGATGATGATTATGGTAACCCTTTGTGTATTGATGACACAATTATTATCTCGCTCAAGTCTTCCCCACTGCAAAGATTTATGGATTGAGTATTGACTTTTAATGATATGGTGCGTAGTATCAATATCAGTTTTTCTAAAACAATGCAACGTTGAATGTCGAGGCCTTTTCACATGTTTTGGGTGGAGCCCACACACACACACACACCGTCCTTTTCAAACATCTCTATTGGCTGAGTTTTTGGTGACACATCAAGTCGCTTGTTTGCCTTTGCGCCATGAACAAAATTGAATATGTGTGTCAATTGGCGAATGTGTTTCTCTCCCCCTCTGCCTGCATTCTGCACTGGTAACGTGCCAAGTGGAACTTGCTCAAAATGAAATGAATTCGAATGGAATTTGCAGTAATGGTTTCATAATTCGATGTTGACGACGAACGCGTAAGGATTTAGCCTTCTTGGATGGAAGGGAAGGAAAGCCTGAGTGAAGTGACCAAAGTGCTTTAATAGAGCACACACGCAGTTGCCCACGAGGCATCGCCTCACACCACGAAGAAAATGGGGTTTCGGTGCAAACGCTTTTTCTCAATAGGAAAAATTCTGAAATTAAAAAAAACTGATTGCATTACATTACAACTCGCAAGTGAGGAAAGCATTCAAGACAGGAATATCATATATATACGAGCTTTACACCAATATCACAATCAAATTCGCAGCGTCCTACATTGCACAATGCGCATTAAGCAGATTAAACCGAAATTGAGTCATGGCCGTAGTTACATATGCGATACGAAGGAACGAACTACAACATCACAGACGTACAATATACGTACAACGAAGGATGCAATGTACTGCATACACACTCGTTTTTACTCGTTTTCATCTCAATCGAATGCTTGCAAATAAAAAGGGATTATTTTATTCGCCTTTTCTCTCTCTCGCTGTGCTTATTTACGCATATATTGAGGATGAATTTTCTAGAAAAACTATTTGCTCCAAAAGTAAGCCCAAGCACGCGAAGATTTCTTTTTTCTGCAGTCTTCAGACTCGGCCAAGAAGAGAAGGCGAAAAAATTTGGTCAAATTGTGAATGAGAAATATTCATTAAAAAGAAGTTTAGAAAGAATTTTTTGATCATCATCATCGCTCCTTGTCATGAGAATCACCTTCTCAGAGTTTACGTGAAAGAAAGACTGTCTGGCTTTTTTTTTGCAAAGTTTGCAGTCATCCGTCACATACTACTGAAAGGTTTGAGGAGACTACCAGTTTTATAACTTTTTTAACGGAAAGGGAGAAAAAGGATGTGTGGTATGAATGGGTTTAAATGAATGAATGAAGAAGAGATGAAGAAGGAGGAGGAAAAATGAATTGTTCAGGTCAGATATTTGTGAATTGACAAGCCTTAAGTTTGATGAATGAAGAAGACGCATCACATTGTTGCGACATACATAACACTATCATCATCAGTCCAAGAATTCGTCTGCACACATTATTATTGGCAAGGAATTCTTCATTTCGTATGGAATATATACAAGCTATTTAATGGTATTTGAGCAAGCGATTTCTCCGCCATGGCATTTTGCATTTTTGTGTCTTCGAATTGGACCATGGATAACTTTTTTAAGTTGTGTGTAAGGCACCACATAAAATATATGAGCTCAGCGAGGAGGGAGATGTGCAAATTCATAACTGCAGTGATAAAAAAGGTTGTGATGATGATGACGATGAGGATGATGATGCTTCAGAAAATGTTGAGAAATTCTTTTATTTGAGGCTCATTTAGAAGAGTGCCGCACGCATCACTACTGCCACAAAAGGCAACTCTCCAACATTTTAGAAAGCAGTCCAACCGTGGCCAAGATTTGTGGCTGTTTTGATAGAAAATCACCTCTTGTCTTGACGGAATTACGTGGACTACGCGCATGCAAATGTGTACTAAAGCTAACAACACACGACACATTTTTCTTCCTTCATTCATCCTCTAGTTGTTCATTCCTTTCGAAAAGGATATTATCTTCGCTTTGATGGCAATCGTCAAAAAAATCATAACAATAAACATTTTGATGAATGGCAAGTCAAAAAAATTTGTAGCGTATACCATATAATTCTGCTTCACTCAAAGCATTGGTAGGATGGTGGCAGGAATCCATCGCTTTTGATAAAATTGGGCTGAAGGAAATAAAGTTAATTTTACACACGCTGACCACGCGTTCATGATTATGATGGATGATATGTTGGTTAAGTTAAAGGAAGGAAATAAGTTCAGACTTTGGAGTAATATCATTGTGATATTGTCAATCTTTAATGCGTACAATGTTTCCAATCATGGATTAATTATGGGGTATTGCATTCTTAAGATATTCGTTTGCGTGGACGACTTTGCCTAACTTTCATTTACTGTCTGGTAGAGTATGATATTGAAATTGCGTGTGCGCCGTAGTGTGGTCGTGGTCGTTTTTTGCACACTTTACATGTATGTTGCATGGTACGCAATTCTCATGTCAAATTGATAATAAATATCCGCTTAAGTGGAATTAGTTTCGAAAAACGATTTGATTTTGATTTGACGTGTGCTGCCTCGTGATTTTCAGATGGATGTAAGATATTCGAGATTTCAGTAGGCACAGAAGAATTTTTTTATACTTTGACGCTAAAGACGCATGCATGCATCAACTTAATATTCATTTATGTAGACTTGTTTGGGCATGTAAATGATGGTCACTTCGAAGAACATTTGTGATGCGACCTGATTTAATTTATTTTCACTGCGGAACTTATTGATGGTGACGTTATCTTCATGTGTCTTCATTAAATGATTTCTCATGCCGTGGTCACAGTCCAATATAGTTTCATAATTAGTTCATGATCCTGATGAACTGAACTAGCAAACTTAAGGTACTCATTGGGTAGGTCCTTTCATGATAAGGGTTTTCTGGACATGACACGAGAATGATGTAGTGATGTACACTAACATGTCCTGCCTTTTTAAGCTTTTTGCGCTTTATGTAATCATTTGCAATCAACTCTTTTTGATTGGGTGATTAATTGTACTCATTTGCTCATCGGTTGATTATCCTTGTGTTTTGCAGAATGTTCGCATTCCCTCGGCAAACAGTGAAGATGGGCACTCATTTGACTTCAGTCTTTCAAACAACGCCGACATCGAAGGCCCTAAGGGGAGTTTCGTCTGTATCCAACAAAGTGGTGCCAGGTATGTACTTGACAATAATGTGTCCTCTGGGGTTTCAAATTTTGTAAAGTTCGTGTCAAGGCTCATTTTGGAATATTATTGCAGATCGTTGGAGGCAGCAGGTCCGTTGTCATACAAGATGCGAATCAAGGCAAATGATGACGTGTTCGTACAGACTCAACAAAGATTTAATGAACTCGAACATGAGAGGAGGCAGGACTGGTAAGCTATTTAGAAATATAGTTATTTTTTATAAGTTTGAAAATTGTGAAACAGATGCTGACTGGATTATGTTTGTATTTCAGTGCTAAGGAAATTAAGTCAAATTGCGCAGACATTGGACGAAAGGTGAAAAAGAAGATAAATATGCAACCGCTGCCACAACCGCGTATGGAGAAGTCACCAAGTTATATTAGTCACCAGCAGAAGCATCCATCTGCGCCACAATTTGCCAATAGTTCGAATAGTCATAAGTTACCCAACGGTTATCCTGCTAACTCATCGTCATCTAATAATACTAGGAAAGTTGTGAACGGTATATGCAACGGAAGTAGTGCAACCACCCCTGTTCCAACTATTAACGGAACTGCTGGATCTAAGAATGGGGTTGCCGCCGTGAATATGGATGTTTCACGAAGGCCACTAAAGTAAGCATTTGACCACGAAAGAGTAACGAATTTTGTAAGAGGATCCCGTGGGATATTTTATATCTAACGAGTTCACATTTGCACTGATGTTTTCAGGGAAAGACTTATTCATATGCTTGCTGTGAAGCCATATAAGAAGCCAGAACTGTTTCAGAGACTTTATAGTGGTAATGGAAGCTACTAAATGACTTCTTATATTGACTTCTTATAGTACAAATTATTATTTTAGTCATGATATTGTGGTAAACTTACCTGTTTGGTTCATTAAATGTGCAGATGGGTTGAAAGACCGTGATAAGAAAATTTTCATGACAATACTCCAGCAAATCGCTAGCTTCAAGGACAACGAATACAGTTTACTTCGTGGTGTCTGGAATGATGTTCAAGAAGACTGGCCTTTTTACTGTGAACAAGACAGGCAACTCATGAAAAGGTTGGCAGCGCTTGTCTCTGCTCTGCCTTTTGAGCACTTTTGTGCATTACTCTGTAAGGGTAAATTTAAAAAAATAAATATTCTGTTTTCGTCATAGACGGAAACCTCAGAACTTGACTCCACCTGGGAGCGACAGCAGTGTTGGCAGTGGTACTAGCAGCTTATCGCCTAGAAGTAACTCATCAATAGGATCTGGCCATTCTCCGACGAATTACACTCATTCGTCAAACTTTCCTAGATCCTCCGCTGCCACCAACGGTCCTGGTGACAGCTACAAGGGGACAGATGGGGAGTCAGCCAAAGGAATCAAAAGACCGGGACTCCTTCCGGACATGGAGGACTATGGAGACATTCCCCTCAAGAAGACTAGAGTATCACATTTTAAGAGGCCAGGGTCGGGAGGCAATTCAAATGGAAACGGTGCCAACGCTAATCCAACGTCTCGTTCAGAGTTAGTGGTAAAGCAAGAGAAGGACAGCTTGTCTGGCTCGTCCCCTCACTTTGCTTCGCACAGCAATCGAATCGCGGAGAGACTTAGTCCAATAGGAACTAGTAATAGTAATTTTCCAGTTCAGAATGGTTCAAGTGGGAATAATGGCGTCGCTCAAAATGTAAATAATCATCGTAGTCCACGCAATGCTAACTTCGAGCCGATGGACGTTTCGCCGTCTCACAACTCCGTCTTCAACAATGGTTATCGTCACTCATCTTCCCAGGGGGATGCAGTTTTAGATGAGTCTGTGAGTGTTGGCAGTTCGTGGCAGTCGAGAAATGGAAGTGACACACATGGTCTTTCTGATATTGAGAAGGCGAGCAGAGGAGATTCTGACGAAACAGACTCTGTGGATAGTGGGAATGGAAGCACTATTAGTGGGAGCTCCCAAGGAAGTCACCACCAACATCAGAGTTATAATAGTAATTACAATAAAGATAGCAGCTACAACAGCGTCAGCAACCTTCCGCCAAGCTACACCAACGGTTCCAATGGAAAAGCTGCTGTGATTGAGAAATCCGAATCTGCTTCTTCTGGCAACAATGCTGCTGTTATTAGTTCTAGTGTAACGAATGGATGTAACCGTGTCAGCTCAACTACTAATTTCCATACAACACCGCAGTCAAGTCCGGATAGTCAAGTGGATATGATGCAATTGCAACAGAAATGTCAATCACTGAATAACAATATTTCTACAGTAGCCACGAAACACATTCAGAGATCAAATGGTAAATGCAATTCAGAGTCAAACGTGAACATAGAAATAATCGTAACAAGGGACAAGGGAAGTGACAGGGATTCCCACAGAGAGCGCGACAGAAGTAGGCGAAATGACAGAGATAAGTGCAAGGAAAAGGATCGGGATGCTAGGAATAAGGAACGTGTAAAGAGAAGTGATAAGGATAAGAAGTATACGCAGATGGTGGAGGAAAGAAATGGAACTGAACATGAGAATGAGGATGGCACTACAGTGAAATTATCATCAGACTATCCGTCATATCTCAAGTAAGTCCACTCCAATTCTGGTTGCAAAAATGTAGTTTTTCTTGTTGTAATATAGATTAGAAAGTAATACTTTTATGCCAATTTTCAACAGGAAATACACGTCCATAACAAGCTCAGAACAACGTAGCAAATTCAAGGAGGATTTTAACACGGAATACCCAGAGTATCGTGATCTGCATGCTGTGATAGATAGGGTTTCAAAACGGTTTGCTCATTTGGAAGAAAGACTGCGACAGGAAGAACGGGGAACAGAGGGTTATGAGGTTAGTTATAGAACATTTGCATTATGTTTGAAGTATAACTTGTTGTTGTGCTATGTTGACCAAAAAATATTGTTTGATATTCACAGAAAATTAGGGATCAGATAGTAAACGAGTACTACTCGAACAAGCGGGACAAGAAATACCAAGAGACTCGTCATAAATTCCAATATTTGCATGAGAAGCTGTCGCATATCAAGCGTCTCGTTGCGGATTACGATGCTCATCATCAGGACTCGGATCTGCCAAGTGAATATACCAACGGATTTCGGAACTGAATAGTGTACGGATCATAGGATTTCTTTCTGCCTTCCGTAGACCTGATCGTCCACAGCCTTTCATTTTCCACGTGTACTGAAGTTTCATGAAGTTTTTTTAAAAATTCACTATTCTCCTACTTCCTATCGGCGCGCACTTCTTCTGTAGGAAAAAACACTGGAATCCGAGGAAATTTTAAAGACAAAGTTCCAATATCTGTTACTACGTGTTGTGTTGTGTATTTGGATGTAAAGTTTAGGTACATCTCCGCATGGTTTGAGAATAGCATGGAATGCTAGTTTGAAACTAGCAAAGTTGTAAAGAAAATGTTTTAGGAAATAATACAATCGAGTTGTTCCAATCATCGTGTTTTAAGCGAACACCCGTTAACAATCGTAGAATATCCCAATCTTGCAAAAGCATTTATGTAGTGTAAAGAAACAAGTTTTTAGGTAAGCTGGAGTCATAATTAGGTGGAAAAAATTTGCAAGACATATCAAAGAGACTGCACTTTTTTCTTTTTTTTCTGGATCTGTTTATAAAATTAGCCTATCTCAATTGTCGGTAACAAGTTCGCATTTTTGAAACAAATCGTAGTGGCATATGACTGCAGGATGGTTTATGTCCAATTTCGTTAACGATTTAAATAGAAAGCTCTCCAAAAAATCACTCATTCTGCGCGAATTAAGCGTTTTCAGCTCTGTATTTTGAGAGATAATGATTCGTGTTGTATTTCGAAAGTAAGAACCCAAATGACATGTCGTTAAATGTATGTAATTTGTTTAAAACTGTCCTTCTGTGATTCTCGGTAATTAATGTATTTGTGTTGTAATTATTATTACTGTTAAGTACTGATAAGACTTGGACAATGCATTTGACACAATGTGCAAATTTACTGTAAGCGATTTAAGCAATTTTTCACCTCGATTTACCAATCACAAAAATGCATTTGGTGCAGTACAGCTACGTGGGAGTTTAGTAAGTTAGTTCGTCAAAAAAATATCTGTATTTGTAATAATATCTGCGATTGGAAAGCTTTCTGCCGCCATGGGTTTTTTCATTTTTACATCGTCGACTTCTTGTTTTCCTTCAGTACATTAGTTATATTACAAGCGTAGTTCAATTTGAAGATGAACACGTGTCTTATTCTCTTGAAGACATACATATACGCGCTAAAAAATCTGATATTAATACCAATTGCCATATTGTCAGAGATTGATTGATATTCGTCAAAGAGTAGAATGCCCTTTGAAATTGGTACGACTGTAAAAAGAATGATGACCCGAAAGGCGAACCTTCGTTGTTTTCGGAAATATCATTCAGGATTTAGTAAAAATTATTATGAGTTAATTTTTGGAGACAGATGAGTGGTTTTCTCTTGATTATATAGATTAAAGCTAAAACATATTGTGGCAACAAATTAACAGCGCAAAGAACCCAACTGTATTTGCGATTTTCCAGTCATTAATAACATAAAAATAGTACTTCGTAAGCCAATGTTTGAAAGACTGCATGCACTCACTCATCCCTGATTTATTTGTACACCTCAAATTTCATCACCTCGTTCTAATCATTTTCTCCCAAAAAACAAGAATTTTCAGACTGGAGAAAAATGTAGGAAGCTGGATTTGCTAGTTCGTTTTATACGTAAGAGTTGTGCTAAAATTTTCTTCATATATGTATATGCAAATCCTGTTTACACAAAAGTATTCATTAAAATGGTACTTAAATGTGAACTATTTTACTGTAATAATTCTTTTTCGTTTGTGCCACAATAGTTATGTACCTTTCAAAGGGAAGTCGTCTTATGACACATGTAGGGTAGTTAAAATTCATTTTCAGGTTGCGACGCTTCTTTCATTTTTATTGTCAAATTTCCCCCATTATTGCGCATTTATTGGGCGAACTGTTAGTTCTTTTTTGGAATCCTTGTTAAGGATGGGTCTTGGTGTTCAAAATTACGGAAAAAATTACCTGCGTATCTTCGTATTTGATCTCTTTCTATTGGTAAAAATTCATTATTAGTCGATGGTTGTCTTTATTACTGTTATAATTTTTAAGTAGCTCTTTCCTCTTGCTCAATGAAACGATGTTAATGAAATGGTAGGGAAATCAAGTGCTATAATATTCTCTGAAGGTGGTATCGTACGGAATTTGTAAACTTTGATGTGGCCTTTGCTCTGTCTTTGCTTTGTAAGTGTAGCTCCGAACCTTCATATATTCTTCTTCGCCTATTAACTCTGAACATCTTTTGATTACACATATTAGAAAATTTGTGCAATTCAAGGAAGTAAGAGTTTAGGACAATCTTGTTAACAAACTTCTTGTTTCTGCAAAACTTTCAAATACTGACAAGAGTAGGACAGAGATGATAACGCTTGTTTGGCTGTAAATTAAATATTAAGTAGGAAGAAAAGGAAAATAAGACTGTTCGATTCCCCGAATCGTACTGCACTGAAATTTGAAAACTGAAATGCAGGGGTGGGAGACAAGATTTTATTCATCTTAGTTTTAATAATTCACAACATTTTTTTCGGCATATGGCGATAATAATCGTCTTAAGCCCCTTTTGGAAAAATCCAATGCTATCGGCAAGCTACATGATTAATTTATGAACTTCAGTATGAAATGAATATTTTGTGGTTGTAACTCGTAAAATATGATAAAAACGGGACAAGCATTTGAACAAGATTCCAATGCTCCGTTTTACATTGTTGGTTGAACTGGAACTTTAAAATGTGAAATGTTAAAAAAATAATAGTATTTACGATGTACTTTAATACAATCTATTTTGAAGCTGCTATTAGTAGTTAGCTATTTAGTGGTGAAGAGAGAATGTGAAGAAAAACTGAGCCCCGACGAACGTACAAGTTTATACTTATGTTTTCTTCAGAATTTGAAAAAAAATTCTCTTGTCCCACACAAGGTGAAATGAAAGGTTAATCATGACATTAACGATTAAAGCGAGACAGTGATATTGTTGCTAATTTGTTCAGTTGGACGATTGTCGTAACGTGATATATGATAATATACATTTTAAAAATCTTCGTGACGTTATACAGTGTGACAGACGTTTTTTTGTTGGCACACAAAACAAAAAAATACCTTATTACCGTAACATACACATACACCTACCTGCAAAATAATTTATGTTCAACAAAAGTAATTTTTATAAATTGCTTCAATTAGTCAATTCCTTTGTTTTTAAACCTGTATTTTCCAAAAGAGGAAGTTGAGACGGTAGGGTGCTACTTTTTACTTGGAACTGTCCTTATTTTACTTCAGAATTTCTTTCATTTTTACGGGAAAATTTCATGTGTTTTCAAGGAGTACAAGTGCCAAACATATTTGTGACTAGACTATTTCCTTCTTACTCTAGCTAAACTTTTTTTGACTGAGATGCTATGCTGTTTTGCGATTTAGTTAAGTTTGCGATATTACTATACGCGTTTAGGAATATATAACCTTTTCAAGTGTTCCCCAAACCCCAGCGCTTAGATATGTAATTTTGAAAGATAATTTTCACCTGTATAGATTGTGTGTGTGGTCGGGTCACATATATTTGCGGATTTGATGCGTTCAATTATATTCTTCTCCAATTTTTAAGGCCAAAAAGTTTGCTTTAATTAAACCTCCCTTTTTCGTTGAGCGCAGTTATACACTAGCTCTTAAAATCGTCAAATTTTTACCCTTTGCCTGTAGTTTTCCCCAGTAAATTTTACGTCCGTCCCAGTTTTGTCGTCCCAGTAAAATATAAAGATGGCCAGTCTTACACAAATACGAGGTAAAGTTAGCAAGAATGTTGTTCATGGGGGAATTTTGTACGAGTTTTGGCAAAGAAGTTTCGAGTTATCAGCAACGTTCATTGTCGCTGGGGATTTAATTTTCATTGTAATTACACGAGTATAATGTAAT
Organism: Heteromurus nitidus; assembly: GCA_034687055.1. Classification (NCBI taxonomy): domain Eukaryota; kingdom Metazoa; phylum Arthropoda; class Collembola; order Entomobryomorpha; family Entomobryidae; genus Heteromurus; species Heteromurus nitidus. Next base: position 19,392 of record JAQFZW010001816.1, read on the forward strand.
GCAACTTCTTGTAAAACTTGTAGCAGGAACAAGAGACTGAAAAACACTTTCACATTAAAATACATACGATATACGTTTAACCATTTATACAAAATGACTGCTCCCTTCTTACCCTTAACCTTTACAAAACAATTAAAACTTTTTTTTTCGCGAAACGCGTCCGTGGTACATATTGTGAGGAAGCAAGAAAGGTAGAGACTGGAATTTACTCTTCTGAGCCCCTTTAAAATACCACACATACGATTAACCTTACTCACGCGATAGATGAAAAATGAAAAACACAATTATGCTGTTTACCCTTTTGTGTTAGTGAACGACGAATGACGATAATTGAGGTAATTCTAATAGTATTAAGTTTGAAGAAAACAATTAACATGTCACTGTCGCAATTTAAATAGTTTCCACATATTTGTCCATGTAACAGTTTGGGGTTCAGTTTTGCCAGAAGCATATATAATTAAAAAAATGAATTTTACCAAGTAATAGCCTAATTGCAGGTTTTGTGTATAAAAAACAATACTGTTTCAGTCAAGTCAGATTAAATTTTCGGTGGACACCGTGTATGTGAGCTTGCAGGCTAGTTATTTGGGGACAAAAAATGCATTATTACATATTATATTCATAATATATATGTATATTTTAAGTTTTGGACAACTTTCAAAACTTTAGTGTTTAGTTCGTAGAATTTAGTAAAAAAATATATTAATATGAAAAGTACGCACCTCACACTTAAAGTGTAAGAAAACAATACATAATGATACACAATGTATCAAGAAAAAACTACGAAACTCTTAAATAAAAAAAACATGTTCAAGAAATGAGAACAGAAGGGAAGCCTGTCTACATGAAATATTAATGTTGTGAAGCTCTTACTTTGTGCTCTGAAATAATTACGTAGATTTAAACAATGAATGTGCCGTTTTTTGTGGAAAACTGAAGATGTAAGTTTAACATAATATATTCCTTAGAGGTAGTTATACAACTCGTATTTTTTAAAAGCTACATAAAAACGAAAGAATACTTTATGTAAAACTCAATAAAAAAAACAAAGCCCGAGTTGTTTAACCGCAAAAGACTTGAGAGCCATGCGTGTTAACACTTACTACAAAAAAATCACATAAAACAAAATGCAAGACAATTTTACTGATGTTATACAATACTAAAGTCGGAATAAAGTACATACCGCAAAGAGCAAAATGAATTATTTGGAACGTTGTTAGAAAATATTTATTTCTGAAAGTTTCGAAACTTGACACAACGTATTGGCTGACAAGCTACATCACCCATTTTATACATCATTGGGATGATGATGCCAACAATATAAGAATACAAACTCACTATGAAATTCATTGTCGTGAACTCATAATGAGAAAAATATCTATGTGAATGCTTCGGATGACTTTCGTAGTATCCATTATTAGCGAGCGTGAATGTGTGGAGGTGTGAGTGAAAGTTCAATAAAGGCTTGTCAGAATCTCATCATCCTAGCAGCAACTTCACGAATATTATCAGTATATTGATTGCTATCAGCGGATCTGTAAAAAAGAAAATCAGTATAGATAGTTTCTACCAAGCCAAAAGCCAGGATTAAAATTTATTTGCATATATTCTTGGTACTCAATATAAATTTGATTTGAAAACTTACATTTCACCACTGTTCTAATAGACCTAATTAAATGCAGCACCTGTGCTTTCGTCGATCCCACCTGCGACGCCTCACCGAAACCTTCCATGTGGTTTGGATTTCTCAGGCCGAAACCAACTGGAAGAAAAAACACACAAGAACAAATTTGTTAAGCCCCAATTAAGTTAACATGTTGTACAATTGTTATGTAGTTCATGCTTTACACATGACACACACTTTTGAAATCTAAAATCGTGCAAAAAGGATTATCTTGATTTAAACAAAATTTATATATAATACTTCAGTTTCGTGCTTTTATAATTTCAATTTACATACATGAAACCAATCCTGATGTTCTAAAAGTGTAAGCAAGCACTTATTAAAATGTATTTTTGGAAGTTCAAATTGTGAATTGGTAAAAAGAAAAAGCATTTAAGCAAGCATGCTAAGAAAAGAAGTGAAAGCAAGTAATAGATAAGTGCAAGCATGCTTTTAAATAAACACATCGCTGATGAAATCTGATGAATCCATATTCAATTTAATTAATTCATGCTATAATGCATGTCATGCGACGTGCACTACAAAGATCAACAATAAAATGTCTACAAACAAAATTGTAGGGAGAACCCAAAATCTGAAGAAGTACACGTGTTTGAGTTACTTTAAATTACGCTAAATTTACAACTGGCCAATGATGTTAATAACCTGGTTTATTGAGATGTCTTTCCACTGACAGAGGTCCGCACAGCAGTCAGCATTTAAGGTTTCAGCGTTAATCACAGCCCCAACCAAATGGATAAGTGTAAAAGTAAAATGATTTAGTAGCATATTAATTCCAGGAAGTAATGTGCATGGAATGGCACACGACACAATTTTAGCATCTTTGGACAAGAAGGTATTAGGTATACTTATATCTAGGAATTGGTGGAATGGAATTCATGTATTCTTTATGCCTATACTAGTCTAATAATTAAGTTTGAAATGCCAGCACCAAAAATTAATTGATTAAAATTAAATTTGATAATAGGCCCCGTACAAATCCACGCGAGAAAAGGTTACAATCAGTAACCACAAGCCAGGCTGAATTGTGATAGACAAGATGACCATTGAACTGAGCAAAATACTGCCAAATTTTCGGGTTGTTGGGTGTATGTTGCACTAACTGTAATTTTTAGGTTATGATTTCGGCTTTTCTCAAATAAATGAGAACTTTTAGTTAGCAAATCAAGTTGTATTATGAAGTTTATACTACCCAATTGGCCAAAACCTCTGGCTCATAAAGGGGCCATCAAAAGTGTGATGTCTGGCCCAGCGCAAGTTTTGGCC
>JAQFZW010001817.1:0-22338 GCA_034687055.1 Heteromurus nitidus
AAGCCATACCTCTGTCTCAAATATTTCTAAAAATAGCATCCATATCACTTTTACAAAATGGATTAATCAAGACACTTTACATATTTGAATGAATATGATAAGTAAAGGGGAGTCAATTTCGACAAAGCTCCAACACGATCAATACATGTGCATATTGTCCGTGGGAGTGAATTCCTAAATTCCTCCTACAAGACGAGAGAAATAGTTTCCAAGTATACATTTTACCGGGGGTTCTGGGGAACTGATGCCTTTGAAATGAAATAGTGAATTGCAACAATAAAAATGTGTGCTTTGTGGTGAGCATGAAGACGAAGGGGGGATGGTGTTGTTTGTGCACTTTATAAATATCCCATTTTCGGAGAAAATCATAAATTTTGTTGTCGTTAAGAACCACGAAACCAATGTCGGGTGGTTCCTGTGTCTGAAACTGAAACCAGGGATGTACTTCAAATTATTCAAATGGATGACTCCTCCACCGCTTTCCAAGGACTGCTGCTTCATTACGGGACAGTTAGTGTGTGACAAATTGTACTTTTATGGCGGTGATAGCAGTGATTCATAACATGGGGTGTCCTTTCTTGATGCTCCTCTAACAGCTCTTACAAGTTATATATGTATAAGTGTGGAATATTTCATGCTCTCACGTTGACAACAATCAATAAACTGAAGTTTTTCTTGCCAAAAACTACTGAATCATATATTCAAATGAAAAGTTTTAAGCGTACTCTTGAGATTATAAATATTTATGTCCGGTACGTAAATATGTAGCACATGCAACTTTTAATTTTGGCTGACACAAAATCAGGCGTGTTAGGCGATGTCGATTATTTATCAGCTTCTTGTGTGAACTAACGATAAGAGCATCTAATTCTTATGGCATATTATTGCAGTTTTCCAATAAAAAATCCCAACGGCGTAGTGAAGCATATCCATTTAGTGATTACCCAAACTTTATTGAATTAGTTCAAAAGTTAAAATCGTAAGATGAATCGTTAATCCTTTTCAACTTTCTCCTTTCATCAGGCCAGGCCACAAAATGGTTGAAACAACAAGAAAAGGGATAAAATTAAATTGGCTATGGATTACAAGCTTTGTGAAATACAAAAAGACGATACTTACACAGTAAACATTATATTATTATAGCATTTATGTATGGCTTATACTTATTTATGCCGTAGTTTCGGTAATAATCCGTGTTCTCTCATCATATTACTTTCACTTGAGATATTAACTCGAATAAGTCGTTGCCAAGGAGAAACTTATTGGCTTCTTTCCCCTTTGAAATAATTAACCACAATTTGGTTAACTATCCTACTTCAGAGTTTAATTAATGCAGTTTGTAGATGCGAGTATTTTCCTTTCTTCTATAGTGTTTGTAAGCTCGAGTGCGCTGGACTGGAGTATACATGATTTTAGTGGACATGTAATAGCGAGATTATTTACCTCGGTACATTATTAGCGAATTGAGAGTTAGTGCGTAGGAGATATAAGTTGAGGCTATTCTACGAGGAGTTGGATTTGTGGCATCAGAATTACTCAAGAGAGCATGAGAGCATTAAATAACTTCATCCATGTGATGTGGGTGGATGGTGGATACATATTTCATCAAGGTCGAGTTCATGTAAACTCCTGGAATTTGGCTACTGAGGTGCTGACGTAGTCTGGTAGCACAGTTTCCCAATGACCTAGAACCTCTTTTCTTGGGAATCGCGTCTCTGTGAAAAGTGAGAAAGGAGAGAGAGAGAGAGAGAGTTGTGGAGAGGTTGGAGGTTGGTTTCTCAATTTATGAGGGCCTCCTCTCAATATGTACTCAATGAAACCACTAGTCGAGTATACACGTGGAGTGCTGGGTAATCTTCAAGGGCACACCACACTGACTCATCCAAACAAGGGAAAGTGTCTCAATCCATGCTTACATAAGTTAAAATAGACTGGGAGGGTAATGCTATGACATCATTATGATGCAATTAAACCACTACAACTCGGTAAGGCTATGCGTGTGAAGAGGCAACAGTTTGTAGTTTGCGAAATCATGCATTAAATTTGGTGAGACAAGCCCAGCACTGGTTTTTTCTATGATGTTAACGGTTACGACACATTGTCAAACTAGATTATGAAATCTTCCGGAATTCCATCGTTGCTAATAAATCTAGTCAGTCACCTACAAATAATAATGATATCGGTTTAGAATAGAAAGTGAATATACGTTGCCCGCCCGCAGCTCTTCCCACACACTCACCACCTTGAGATAACTTTCCTCATGATGGCAAACAATGGATACTGAGTTGATGGGCATTCATGGTATGCAGCACAGCTCTTTTCACTTTTCTTCCCTTTTTCTACCTAAAGAATTTCACCGCTACTCCCCAAAATGAAATGTTGTTGATAGACCTTAACTTGACTTCTTCTCGAAAGACACCAGAGAGCATGAGATTTGGAGTAAGAATACGAGCCTGACATATTTTAAAGTTTAAATGACACATGTCTTGAGCAAATGCTACAAGTAAAGTTATTTTATGACTTTCCACTGTCTCTTCGAGTCTTCTTTTTCACATCCCAAGCTCAACTATGAATATTGTCAAGGCTAAAAGGTACAACAAAAAATTGATTCTAAGAAAAAGAAAATTGTGTACTGACGCTGAACAAAAAGATATAGTATGTAGCAAGTATATTATTTGCACGTGTGCAAGGCAAACATTTTTTGGGCGAATTGAATCCTTTTGGATTGGAGTTGGAGAGCAAAGGAAACTCGGAACATTTTGATGAGAGCACGCGGTGTCGGCATGCCATGTGTCACTTGCATCTTCTCCGATCGGATGCAGAGACGGAAATCACCAATAGCTTAAGTACAATCCAGTCCTTGGCATTTTATTTCTTTTCATTATTTTCTTCTCATGTGGGAGACGTGTGTTACAAGCTTTGACTGAGAGTGCGTCCCTACTTACATGGTTTTCCCAGTCTGTCTCCTAGGATGAGTCGTAGGCTGAGAGAGCCAAGTTAAATATAGGGAGGAAGCATATTAGCACACAGAAAGTTAAATGACTATTTTTGGCATGCACTTACGGAAGGCTTTCGAAATTTTATGCAAGGTGGAAAATTACACTCACAACTCAAATGCTTTAATGAAGTAGTACAAAACAGGGCTGAATGAAAGTTGTGCCAGAAGACTCGTTGAGACTTGTGCAACATATTAGAAGTAACGTGGGCCTTCCCAACACTTATTTATTATTGTTTAGTTAGTCGGTTAACGAACTACACCCCAAACTACGTAACACCTAACAACTTTTATCTATTTGTCATTTGCTGTAACAAGAAGGGTGCAGTTTACAATCACATCCGTTTTTCCGCATAATTGATACTTTTTCAACGAGGAACCACTCTCACTCCATACTTCACGCATGCATTATTATTTGCACTTTGACGATAAGTTTGTGACTGAAGCTAGATATCTGTGCACTAATTCGTCATTCACCAAAATCTATTCGCCTCGCGAGATCCGCAAGTGTGACCAATGATCAATAACCAAACGTTGAGTTGAGGGAGAAAATATTTTGTGAAAATTTCGCACGCTGGTGCAAACATTTGCATCGCATACTGCATCTGCATACATGACACATCAATGTCATGCTTTCCTTCAAATTGCAATTTGATATGCAACAGTGCAGAATTTGCAGTGACTCTCAAAGTCAACGAGACTTTGGATATAGAGAGAACTAGTTCACTCTGCTTCCTTGAATGCACTTGCATATGACTTATATCTAATACAATGCTAAATGCACAGGGGAACTTGAGAATCATACCATTCGCTAATATTGTCACCATGAAATTGACCAACAATCTATCATAATTGCTCCCTCCAATGTTAATATTGTCGTCCTCTCAAAGGAAATTTTGATCGACTGACAAACGAAAGAGGAGAAACTCCATTGAGTGCGCTAACTACCATATTTACTTACTACTACAACTCCACTATTGCAACGACAATAACGCATTGTCCACACCAGGTGCCATTCACTAGTCAGTCGTCAGTCAGCGCTCACAAGCACCACATCGCCTCGTCATCAGTCATCATCCCAGAGAGACTAAAATAAAATCGCGAATAAAATTTGCGTCTCTGCAGTCAGATTTTTTGTACCTATTACATCCTATTAATATATGGAACCTTTCACATCCGACAACCTATTTGAGAGGTGTTTCATCAAGGGAGCAAACAATCTTTCGAAACATGTAGGCATATCTTTAGATACAATACTCCTTTTTTTCTGGGACTATGCAGATAGTATATTCGTATATATTCGCCGAAAGAAATAATTTTTCTTATCCAATTACCATCTTCGCATTGTGTGTCACTTCAACTATGATACTTGGGATATTGTGTGGGTGCAACGCTCGCGCTCATCCACTTAATACCGAAATGCAAACATAGCCAAAGCCATTTAGAGAGTTTAAAAAACGAGGGAATGAATGGCAAAGGGATGTCAATTGTTAAAAGTGATTATAATACGCGGAGAGACGTGAGCTTGTCATTATCACTATCAGAGTAACTATTAACTCGCGCTCCATCATCAGTCCTATTACTTCCAAACAATGGTGTTTGTGATGATGATGATGACCGTCCCTCTCTCTCCACCAAGTTCCGAATTTCATCTTCTCAAATATCTAATGTGTTTAGGTAGGTAGGTATATGTATACGTGTGCAAATATATGTCATATAGGACCAACAACGCTCACTAATTTATGCACATATAATTTGCAAATAAATATGCATAGGAAATGGATACGGATGTGGCAAGTGCAATACTTCGATACTTGAGACGAGACCATACAAAACTACCTATGCTTCTTTATACGTACTTCCCTGTGCGTTTGAACAAACGTACAAATATTCTGCACTCGTGCTAGACATTCGAGAGTGTGTGAATACTATTAAACCATTGAACACTCTCATCAAACATCAGAGAAAAATTGGTACTATATGATTTCATTGGATTGGATGCTGCTGGTGTTGTACTCAGCGAGGAATTTGAGACTTATAAAATTAACGCTCGCCACGATACATTATGTCTGCCATTTGTGAATATTTGAATATATCACTTTCTTCTCTGGCATTCCACATTATTGCTTTGCAAATTATGAATCGCACACACTTTGAATTCATTCATGAGCCTCGCTCAATCAAGGTGAAACGCTCGTTGTGCTTCATTAATCTGTGACCATATAGTGCATACGATCAGTGGCATGTCAAACATTAAATAAACCATCGTGTCAGGAATGACACCCAATTCCCCATTGTTTCCCACTTGACAGCAGCAGTGCGCGCAGCTACTCTTGTCTCGGGAATTGTTCGATTTCAACTTGTGTATTTGTATGCAGCGGATTTTTGAAGGTTCCTGACCACAGGACGTTATTGGAGAGAGAGAGAGAGAGACAACGTGTGTACATTTTGGCTTGTATATTTTTGCAGTTCATTGCTCGCATGGGTGGTTTGTTTTCCTCACCTCGAGGGCTCTTCACTTATTTGCCGTTGTATATTGCCTGTTCCTCATTAATTTGCTTGGGGAAACGAAAATTATCTTTTGCGATCCGATGGTGACAGCGGAATGATATATGAGCACAGAAGTTTTCTGTCGGCGAGGGTTTAAACCGGAAATATTCACGTTCATCAGGTCATTTCAAGTGAAGGAGCGGTGAAGGGGTAAATACCCTTGGTGTTGCATGTGAGTTGACTTTTTTTATATAAAAAAGTGACAGCCGCAACCACTTACCTAGGGAAAGTGCGATTTTGTTTGTACTTGAGCTGACTTTTAACCCGAATCATTGATTTCAATTCAAATCTAATTGATCATAGTATTCATTTCCCACCGTTTGACATGATATATCATTAAATTTACTACTCTTGTACTTGTACAGTTGCACGTATTTTCTAAAGTCTGCCTCTCGTTAGCATAATTCATGAATGCGGATTAGGAAAGTGAAAGGAAATTGTTGTGCATATTTGACATAATCTTGTTGAGGATGACAAATGACAAGTCGAAGATCAGCCTCCATTATTTGCAGTTATGTGCGAATTCGTGAGAGGAGCAGCAATGAAAAATATTTACTGCAGTATCGTGCACTAAAAGTTTCTAAGGCGTCTCAAATGAGTCCAAAGTTGCCGGTTCCCTTTTATAGTCATTTAAAAAAAAGGAATTAGCATAAGTGATGACTGTACGATACGATTTTGAACAGGAGAGGAAGAGTAATTAATAGGATCAATTTGGAACGTAACGAAAGTAAAGTCATCTTTTGTCGTGAGCGAAATTATTGAATGGGTTTCGGATCTTACACCCAATCCATTATTATATTTGCAGTTCTGACTTTTGAAGAAAAGGAATTATGTGAGCTGTTTCTTTGGAAGAGGAAGACTATAGAAAATTTGTAAATTTGCAAGCATGTCACTTGCTAAAGTCGTTCGCTAATCCAAACTTAAGTTTGCAAATTAACTCTAACTTTTGGTTAACCAGATTAACCACAAGGCCCTTGGATTCGAACGAGAAAGGCGTAGATCGACGACCGTTGCATACAGCCAAACTTCCAATTTGATCTGCAAAAAGTGTTTGTCATGGTTTGCAAAAATGAGACTCGCCTGAGAATGAGAATCGAAATGCATGCCATTTCTAGGCAGAGTAGTAGCTGGATTTTTCAGCGCTTGGTGCTCTGCATGGGTGCTAATACCTTCATAAAAAATTAAGAGTTTATGAATGATTCGTGCTGAAACTAGTCAATTTCTTTTCTTTTTATATCAACAAGGATAATTAATACCATCGAAAAGTGAAAGCATAATCACCATAGCTTATGATTTTACGCGTCTATAGCAATATCGGGGGGAATTAGTCAATGACTATAACATATTCGGTGGGAGAGTCGGAACAAGGGACGGAATGACTCGAGATTTTAGAACTGCTGGGGAAGCTCTGAAAACCCCCTCTCTTTTGTGGTTAGCGCAACCATTCACAAAATTCTGATGACTCTTAACAAAAAAGGCGAGACCATCACCGGTTTAACGACCGTACCACACTGATCGGCCAAGTTTTCATATCACACCGCAGCCTTTTCTCTGTGTAAAATATAAAAAATTTAAAGGGTTGCGAACTAGCATCCATGCAAAAGTGGTAATTATTGAGTGCAAACTTCAATTCCATTTCATTCACTGGTTAACGACACCAGTCGAACTAATTAGTCATAAACGAGAATTTACATTTTAAAGAGATATTTCCAGATATTTCTGGCAGATCATTTATCTGAAGATATTTGCTTCTCACGCTCCAACATCCTTCAACTCCAATTCGAGTCCTTCCGAATTGAGAAAACAGAACTTTGGAAGCACCACTCTTGCACGATCACTTAACTTGGATTTCTCTTCCTCGGGCAAGAACCAGCTAATGCACTAAACCGAATGGGAATACCAGCGAGAGGAAAACAAAGGAAGAATTTCACGCACAATGTAATATGTATCCATTTCCAATCTATATTGTATCAAACGCGTTTCGAGAATGTATGCAATGACTTATAATGGGGAAAGAAAGGCCATAGACTGCTATTGGCGAAGAAGTAATGATGAACCTAGACTTGTCATCCATTTTAAAGTTCACCAAAATTCAGAGCACGTTTCGTGGGGAAATGGGGAAAATTGAGCTTACGAGCACGTCTATTCATCCAAGAAAAATCCCTTCGAGGAGCATCGAGGGATGGTATCAACCAAATAGTCATGTCTTCCGAAAAAACGTGGTATTGAGCTATGCAAAACTCCAACTCGTTGTACAAGATTCTACATTCATATTGACTGCAGTGCGGTGCATTGGTATAGGAAAGTCGCCGCTCAGGATAGATTCTAAACATAAAGACGTTGATACCTCAAATAAGTATCGAACCTTTCTTTTTGTGCGAAACAATGTTTCGTTAGAAATTTTGAGTCGATAACCACACCTCCGATTTGAATAAAGACTTTTAGTCTAAAATAGCCATTTTTGGTATTTTTGGGTGATGTTGCAATTTTCATGTTTTGCAGTTCACTTTCCGTCTTAAAAAGTAAGTTTTCCTTTCCACACAAGTTATAATCCTCATGAATATTTGTTACTTGTTTTTGAAGACTAATCAGTGTAGCATCTGGTGTAACACTGTTAAACAAACATTTGAGTTTGAGTGTAAATTCAGCCAGATTTTCATTCCTTCAAGGGCACACATACACATCCATCATTTCGCCCACATCATCATTTCTGTTTTGTTTTCATCTAGCGGCGTTAGCAAATGTATCGTGAAATACTGCATTTGCACAGCTTTCCTAAAGCGAGAAAACTGAATCCTCCTTCGAGGCACATTACATTTCGTATTATTTTTGGCGAAATCCCAGGGACTCATGGAACTGTAAAGGAGAAAATATATGTGATATGGTAAGCCAAGGTTTTACTGAAAACTGCTTTCAAACTTCCAGGAGACTTTTATCACGACTTTGTCTTCTTTTGAATCAGTCACAAGTAATGGCAACGGCAACAAATGTAGCTAGAGACATTTGACACTAACAGGGCTTCACCATTTTACATTCCGATACAGTTCCACAAAGACAAGCATCAAATCCACCTTCTCTCTTCCCAACTGCAAGAATATCTCAGAGGCTTTTTGGCTCCTTCTCAGTCAGTCAAGTACATTTTTTCACGCTTTCCTGCACCCCAAATACTTGAGATCATTGCCACCGACTGATCACAAGGAATCACAAACAAGGATATCCGTTACTTTTGATTCTGGCCAAGAAACACATGCAATGATTATATTATGATCATGTAAACCGTTTTACAAGCTCTACGTTTCATAATACCAACACACCAATCTTGCGAGGGAGTGAAGGCTCTTCAAACCCTAAGAACTCGACACTTTCTCCACGATTTTTTTTTCTCTCTCTCTGTTTCTCTTGTGTAAATACACGCTTGACTGTTTAAAATTCTTCAAACGTTGCCAACAGGATAATCATATGATATAAAATATGTATTGGACGGAGTAGACTTCTTATGTAAGCTATATGTTATTGGTTCTTGTACGTTCACTTTCCGGCGAGTAAGTATACATATGTGCTTTCTCCGGGTGAAGTTGTCCCTTCAAGCTTCCCAACTATCACTGCTTGTCATCATCTTCTTTTGGAGATGAGTTGTGTGCCAGATATGCACCACATGGAAATCTGTATGAGAGCTACTGCGTATATGTGTATGAGATCATAAATCAACGGATTTTCGCAAATGTGAAGGGAATGCATTGGGACTTCGGAAGACTGTAATACGTTGACATTCCGCAGGATTATTTGGGATGTGGAAGTTGCCCATGTCTTCCTCCTCATATTCTCCATATTATTTTTTGGTATATCCAGATTATTAGGAAGCTACTGGTAGCCTTCCTGTGCGGAAGATTCACTGGTTTTCTTGTAAAGCCAAGTAAGTACATTACTGTCACATTGCGGATGTTAGGATGTCGGTGAATCAGTTTAATGTGTCAAAAATGTAGTACTGAGCAGTGTCATAGGAAGTAACTGACCTTGAGGCCATTGCACAAGAAATATTTACATATTTGGTGACACAATGTGACTTACATGCTAATATAATGCGTGTTTCAGGGTTACTTCACTCTACCTGCTTTCCATGACTCCACTACGCTCACTGAGCCATAATGAATAGTCGTGACAATCAAAACTTTTTTTGCAATTTTTGGAGCCGTAAGGCCGTGACCCAGTTTGAGATAAGATTGTAATGTTTTTAATGTGTTGAAAGGAATAAATTGCGCCATTAATCAGCACACGGCAATAATCAACAAAAAATATTCTCGAAAGGTGTGGAAGATTTCGACAGCTCATTTATTTCAAAGCTCAATAAATTGTGTCATAGGATGGATGTATGTACTTACATTACTCAATTATTCCGTGAACGCGTGGAGGAGTCATTCAAAATCCCCGTCCCACATCTAGTTCGGTTGGAATTTGCTGGTATCATGTAAGACCACGTTGAATACCATCTTCCAAGGAAAATATGTTCTCACTGCCTGGAAAAATTGAAGGAAGAAGGGCTTCTTCCTGGTACGCAGACTTTTCATGTTGGTTCGCTAAGGTCATTCAACATCCAGACAAGACTTTCAACAGAGACTCATGGATTACACTCTGATTATTGCGAAACCTTATACATTCTCGAAATACAAATAGATCCTAAATATCATTAAAAGCACACTCGAAGGTAGAACGAAAGAATTCTTCGCTGAGAACACAACTCTCATTCAATGAGATCATTCTCATTACGTGTTCATAAGTAAGATCCAATTCTGAAAAACTGAGTTTCCAGAAATGTTTTCCAGATTGCGCTGGATATAGAGTTGTATTGACTCGTACTTCGTATATCCAAAAAAATAAGTGGGAGATGAAAGTGTGTGCCTTACGTTGAAAGAAAACATGAATTCACCAGCATCCCTTCAAAAAGGACTGCTAAGGATTTCCAGGATGTGCTGTGGCGCAATGACTGATTTCATAGGATTACGTTGAATCGATACTTCAGACTTCATGAAAATATGTTTATAATAATCCTATTTCAATTCTTTCGTTTTAACAGGGCTTACCTTTCATTCGACTTGTGTATAGTTGTCCTGTTTTATTGTTATATTTTGTTGGATAAACATAAACATTTTGTTGGACAAATAATCAAGAAATGTGATAGCTTATACGAAATCGAAATACGATAGCTACCCAGTACACTTCGTTAGACAAACTTGCTGATACCATTTTACCCCCATTCCAGTTCATTTCCCTTTCTTATTCTTATACATTTCGACAACATTTCACGCAAAGCATGGAATGAATATAACACATGAATTTAAAAGTCTAATCTAATTGCCAATGGAGGGGAGAGTTGTGCAAGTTGCTACAAGATAGACTCCGCAAGTTGCCGAGTACATATGCAAATGAGGCCAGTGTTTAGATATGGTTTTAGCTGAAAGCTAGATGAAGTTCAACCACACAAATAATCCGATTCTCTGCTGTGCTCTCCTTTCCGTGAAAAAATCCCGAAGTGGGTATTAAAGACGTCAACTTCAACTAGCTCAATGTCATCCGGAATAGAGGGCAATTTAATTGAAAAAACGTCATTCGTTGAAGAATTCGAAAGCCCAACTCTTGGGAGCTTATGATATGCATTACAATATCCCTGTTACTGAAGTCACCTTTAACTAAATTGGGTTCTACATACTCATGTTTTTTTATCGGTTCGGTTCTATTTTCACATTCCAAAATCGACTTGCTCGCAAGTCAAAGTTAAAGGGGAAATGCATGCGACACTCTCCCACTAAAGTACGTCACACCAACGCCAGCTGACAATATAAGTTGTTGGGCACAGACGTATAAACCCTCTCCAGAAAACATGAATGACAGGTCTCCTCTGTGTCAACATTTCTTAAACCTACTCACCGGCACCAACTCTTTGAAAGCAACCTTAGCATTGCATTTATTTGTAAACATTACAATTGTACTTGCATCTCCTTCCACACTGACTGAATCTGAATAGTTGACAGGGTTCCAAAAGTGCCCACAATGGAACCAAATGGCACATTGTGGTAAGAAATGTCCCCTCATGTTGTATTGTTCGCTTGGATGAAATATAAAGTTTAGAAATCTGTATCACAGTGTAGACCTCCAACCATAGAACCCAAATCTCATAGGATGAACATTGTCATCAATATTTTTCGCATGAAAAAAGTGAGTACAATTGGACGTAGTAAAGAAGTATTTATTGTGCCAACATATCAACTATTATATCCAGCCGTTACTGCCAGTCAGTACCTAGCTATTTGGAACACTGCACTTGTGCCTGAGCTGCATACCAACACTTTTTAAGTTGCTACCGCATGAATACAAACACGTACAAGGCAAGAGCCTCCTGCAAGGAATGGAAAGAAGAAGAAAGCAATATAGAGCACACATGGAGCTTTCCTCATACCGCTTTCTTGGTTGGGCTGAGACGCTCTTTCTCCAGTTTCACATTCATCCTTCCAATTCCACCGAAGATGAACGCTGTCGTGCATGATGGAAGTGCAGGTTTATGCTCCCACGTCTGGAATCCGGTTCATGTACATTGAGATGACGGTGTTCCATCGGTGTCACAAACACGCCAGGGTTTAAATTCAATTTCATTTTCCTCCAGTTCGTCTAGCTAATACCTTAATATTTTATTTGGATTTTATACCGTATGAGTTCATAACGTACATTAGGAGTACTTTTTTCCTTTGCGAATTTTATGGAAATTCAAATTGTCTGATGTACAAAGGAATTTTACGGTGGGAAATGAACGTAATTTGTATATGTGTATAGGTATGGCTACGTTCCAATGACAATTATTCGGTTGTCTACCTAAACTATTGGGACAGGGCCTTACCCTAAATCTTGATTTGTGATATTGTAGTCGTATGTCAAAGTCAAAAGTTCGGAACAGAAGTTTTTTTTTGAATCGACATAGGACAATGAACGCCAGTGTGTTAGCGCCAATCGCAATCCTTTCTTCAGCCAGCCGCTCCGCGTTTTTCTTTTCTAATTTTCGAGGAAGGGGAACAATGTTGGAAACAATAGAAACTCAATGATTTTCATTTTGTCGTCGAAATTTTCCGAAAGAAAGGGAGTGAGCAATAAAGTACAAAAGTTGCACCTGGAGCAAATGTGGGTCCTATGCCTTGCGAAAGAATTGAACTTCTTTCTCTCTTCCCTAATCTCCCCCGAAGTCATTTGCGTTTCTAATCGTAAATTATTGTGAATGCATGGAACAACCTTCCCGAAAGTGGAATGCGAATGTGGTGCAGCACCGTCTTAAATTTGTAAAGAGGGATAATATATAACAAGGTGAATTGTATGCGGGCGTTATGAAGAAATGAGACGATTCCTTAGAAATGTTAACAAAAGAAATTCAAGCTGACTGAAAAGTAGGCTTAGCACACCATCCGCTATTCAAAATAATAATATAAAAGTTTGTGTACCAAAAGACCCTTTAGATAAATAAATTATATATGCACAGGTATGTAGGCATGTAATAAAATAATAAAGATTTCACATGCATTGTATATTATTCTGGGATACGTGTGAAAATATAACGTTCTCTTCTCAGTCGTAAGCTGAAGAGAAAGCAGGGGGACCCACTCGTCTGCAAAACAAGTCTAAAAAAAGAGAATATTATCTCTTCTGGTAATAGAAGCAGGTCCCCACAAAAAAATATTTTTGAAGACTGGCTCAACAAACTTGTGATAGTATCTCTCAAAATCCGGTGTTTGTAGATGAAAGGAGTCGACTCCTTTGAAGCACGATAACCCTTTGGAATTTACACTTTAAGAAGCAGAACGGACGTTCCAAGTAAACATGATAAATGATGAAAGATAATTCGGGATAGGAAAGTAAACCCCTTTGCTTTCCCCCCAGAATTCACACGCACTCGTGATGTGAAGATGGGAAAAGAAAGCATGTTCCTTACAGGTTTTGTGATTTCGACGAGAATAGCCAGAGAAGTCCAATGGGATCTCTCTCAGCTTCCTTCAACTTCGTGTACAGCATGTACCTTTCCAGTGTGGAGTGGAGTGCATGAAATGGGAATTTTTCGGACCCGGATAACACCACACTCGCACCGCTGTAGGATATAATAGGGACCCGAAAAACGAGCAAAATGCTGTACTTAACTCATTTTTGCACACATTTTCCCATGGCGATAAATGGCGAAATGAGAGCAAAAATTAGTTACGTGCAGAGTTTATACTAGTTTCTTGGAGTCCCTAATATCTGCAATCTAAACTAACGCCATGGTCGGAAGGTGTGTGTGGCGTCTTATTTCATTTCTTTGACTGTCTGCCCCGGTGGTCATTGCACCTTCTGGATTGCAGTTGATATGATCTAAAAATGGAGTGAGGACGTGTGCATCACCAACACCACGGTGGTCATCTTAATGTAATATATTACACTGGACCAAATTGGAAATTGGGTAGCTAGGGAAAGTTTTTGGTGCAAGTAGTAGGAAATCGATACCTTTTCTATCCCTTTCCATATCCGTGTAAAAAATTCCATTAACATCAGTTGAAAGGAAGTCATTTATCCAGTAAGTTCCCTGGATGAGATGAGAAATGCATTCAAATTCACTTGTGCAAGGGAATTCAAAGGTCTGTCAGGCGGATATGGCATTGCCCCGATTTCTTCGAAAGTAGTATATACACGGCAATGCACATAATCTTATTACAGGTCTAATATATGTCATGTCTTATTACAGAGACTTTCTATATCCTAAATTAAGAAGATGAATTCAAGCATCCGGGTAGAATCCTATGACCCAATTGAATATAGTTATGCTCCATTACTTCATCACATCAGGTCTACAAGGCACGACGGCAATGTAAATGCATATCTTTCGAAGAAAGATTGATTGAAGATATGGGAACAGAAACGATGTCTAAAGCAAGCCTGATAAAGGGTTGACAATGGCAATATTTGATCATTTAGTTGCTGCTAAATTTTGAAAAATCGTCTCGAAATTCGAGGAACTAATCTGCTCCTTTCAAGATAATGTTGATTAGGGAGAGTCATATGTCACCTCTTGGAAAGGAGTATAGAGCTATAGGAAGACATTATATGAGGTAACGACAACAAATTACATACGAGGTAGTTAAGGGAGGTCCAACAGTATCATTTATAAAATTAATGAGGCTTTGGTCAACAGTTAATCTAATACAATGTAGTACATTTCTGAAGAAGTTAGTTTTCTGCCAAACAATAAAGGTTGAGACAGTATCCGAAGTTCTCTCACAAAAATCACGTTTAACTTTAGTACACAAGTCAACAGCGAAATATACAACTTTTTCTAGTGCAGAGGCATACTTATCTGGGATGCACTTGACAGTGAAAAGCAGGCAGGAAGATGCCTCAACACACAAATGACTTTTTTCTCCTTTCTCAGTCACACACGTTCTGCGTGTTGAGTTGCGTAGCATCAGTCAAAGTGTAGAAAACACCGTGATGGTTCTACCAAAAGGATCCTCCAATTTGCGGGATTTCATGATAAAAGGACTCGCATCACTGCTACTCCTTCATTCCGTTGTTTAACGGGCACTTTGGGACTGTAACATCACACAAGTCCCTGGAACGTATGTTTGAGGTTATCTATCACGTTTACGAGAGAATCACCTAGTCTTAAAGCTTGAGAATATGTAGGTGTGTGTGTGTATGCTCCTACTCTCCAGAAGATCCTGCCCCTTTAAAATAATTTACTTTCACTCTCCCTCACACACGAGCATATTTATGCTCGATGTCATGGGGAATGTTTTTTTACTACTGGAACGTGTGAATTATGCAGTTTTTGAGGTAGTAGATCCGGGATTTCACCGTATCGCTAAAACCAAGCTTGGGACACGACAAACTCACGTGGACTAGGCAATTGTCTCTCGACGAGAGTCTAATGGCAGAACGCAGCATCTGACGAGGTCAATTTTCACGAGGTATTCTCCTCAACGCTGAATGTTTAAGCTTCAATCCAACAACTCCTGTGGCATGCATTTAATATTTTATGACTATTCCAATCTGTTTATGGATCGGAATAAATTGATGACTATATACCCAACTTAGTTTTGCGTAGTAGTCATCCTCGATGAATCTGAATGTATACAAACATGGTGGGACTATTTGTATTATCAAACATAGTTTTATCCATGTAAATGAGTCTCTGAGCCTCATTCTATTGCGTTAAAATTCAGCATCGTCGACCTTGATCACAGTGCTCACGGAGATGTATTTTTTGATGGAATTGCGCACCGCCATTCCCTCCTGCGAAAGCTATAAAAATTTGTTCTCGAAACAATAAAATTATTCCCACGTACCCTGAAATCTGTTATGCAAATGTCAACGGCACAAAAGGCGCTAATTTGTTGATTTAGTATATCTGACGCTCGTTTACAAAACAAACATGGGGACATGGGACATGAAAGAGCAACAAAAGGGAAATGGAAATTTGTAGTCCAGCACATTTGCATGTGAAAATACTTGTCGCTCTCGTCATCCCAGTTTTACTTTCATCTGCTCCCCATTTCTCATGAAAAACTCAGGCAACCATGCGGAGTGAGTGATTAATGAAAAAACAGGAGTTACAACGTCGTAGATTACACGTTTTTAGTCATTGAAAAATTTTCTAGTGTCATTAAGCTTCTCTCTTTAATTGAACATTCTGTGTACGGTGGCTTGGATAAACTCGACGTTCAGTGAACTCGATGATATGAACTTTGCTATGAACTCATGACCAGAGGCAACTGGTATTCTAAGTTTATGGGAAAACGTAATGGAAATTTTATAGTTGCAAAGAATGCGGAAAAAGCAGTAAATTGCGTCCTACTGTTCCAGGTACAATAATAGAATTAATCCTTTGTCTGGGAAAAGGTGTATTTTTGGCCGAGTCCCCAGATACGGGTGAGTGGAGAAAGGGAACACGTGAAACATAAACTTGAAACATCACGTACACACTCTGTAGACGTGTTTGTATACGACTTGAATTCCGAACTGTGTGTAACTAGTGATCAAGTCACTTGGCAGGAATCCCATTGAAATTGGACATGGAGATCTTGAATAACTTCTCTCTACGTAACTTGTGGACTGGAGTCACACGGATTCATGCTGATAATATGTTATGAGACTTCATATTGGTGTGGCAGTGTAGTTTTCCGCTAGCATTGCGTTCATTTCTACACAGACCTCAAGTCAAAACTGACTGGCAAATACCTCAAATTGACAGTTGGATGAAAATACATTATGAATTCATAGGGTCTCATATGCACAATACCCTACAACAAGAGAAAGGAATAAGCTCTTTTCCTCTTTCAGCTCTACTTCCTTCTCTTCGCTATTCAATTTTGTTGAACTTCGCACATGGCATTTCCAAGAATTTCAAGTAAATCGGATTAGGGATCTGAAGCTTGTTCAGTGCTGACCTACAAGAAGCCTTGGCAATAATAAAATAGTTGGAGTTCATTGAAAAAATCTTTCCCTGGTCTGGGTCTGAACCCCAATGATGTTCGCAACAACGGGAAATTGTTAAGCGAATTTCAATTGAATGCGAGGAGGCAGCTTTATATATTTAAGTTCAAATCGGATGGGTAGGCAAGCAGCTACCTCTCCATTATAAACTAGACCCTAGGCGCCTTATGTATATGGCCACTGTTATCATCTTACTTGCAAATCATACAGTATGTAAATCATGCCGAAGGCATCAACATTTTATTGTTTATTTATTTTTATTGTATCTGTTAGTTTGTCATTGCCATTCCTTCAGTTGTTTATACTTATCGTTAGTATATAACGTACAACAGGCTTTAAAGGTTTTAACTCATATTCTTTTCGAAAATCCGAATGGTAAACATGCTCGAAGATGGAAGTCGCAAGTCACAGAGAATTGAATATGTGACGCAATATAAGTAATATTTGTAGTCTGTAACGCATATGTGGATGATTTTTACGCATCACATTTTCTTGCTAAAAATATGAGTAATGTCTACAAATCTTTAAAGCTGAGCTTGGTGAAAGGAAAATAGTCACGTTTCTTTTATGAAAAATTGGCGGACATGTATTTAATAGTGCAGTGAAACCTATGATTTATATCCTGGGGTAAATGCAATTTCATTGCGTGGATGCTATATGAGTTCTTACGCTTTCTGCTTCCATAAATGCCCTTGGCTTTGCTTGGCTAACTGCGGATAAGCGAGAGCACCTGAGTGAAAAAAATGGAGCATGCAGAACTTTCCTGAGAAGAGAAGATGCTCCCGATATGACTGCTGGAACTGTGCTTTATGACACACTCTTTTTTTGTTGGAAGTGAAAAAATCCCCATCTCAGTAGCCCTTTGTACTTTTTTTTTTGGCTTTTATGAAAAAAGCTGTGAGGCTGATGTTCGAAATAGGAACGAAACTGAATGCACGCAATAAAGTCATAAACAAGTGTCAGAAACATTTGTGCTCACTGCGACACCCAGAAAACATGTGTCAGATTACTCATTCCTTTATATGCCTTGCGCTTTCACTAGACATATTATATTTATATAATTTTTTTGTCAAGAATATACCAAGTTCGCTAATGCAAAGGAAAAATTCTTTTTGTTTTTGTACACAGATTCCCCACATACAGACTGGCAAAATGTTGATACAGAAGGAAAGGAAAATGTCCCCCAAAATGGATCAGCAACAGAATAAATTAAATTATATAAATCGGACAGGGAGATCACATTGGATTCCACTTTCCATTGTATTTGTGTGTCTGCTAGCAACTAGCTTGCCACCACCATGTCAAGGTTTCTTCTTCCCTAAGAATTTCTTCAGAAGGGCACCACCAAATGGAAACCCACCTCCACCACCTGCTCCTCAGCAACAGCAGCATCCACGAGTATTGTCTGGAGGACCACCGAGAGGACAACCGCTTGGACCAGACCCTCTCCATGGTTCTGGATCTGAAGTACAACCTTCGCTACGAATAGTAAATAGACCTCCTCCGTCAAGGAACAATGCACAGCAGCCAAGTGGGCCACCTCCAGGTTCAGGTTTCCACGTTCCTCGAGAGCTTTGTCTTGCATGTGAAAGGTTTCCTTGGATGCCGGTTGCAGGTGCTGACAAGAGACCCATCGTCCCTCAAAATACTGCTTCCCAATCTCAGACCCAGCAGCAGATCCAGCCATTCATCCACTCCGCTCAGCAGAGCTCTACCCCAACGAAAACCATTGTCATTAATGCTCTCGGTGAAGCTCAAGGACCAGTGCCAATCCCACCAGCGCCTCCAAGTAGGAGACCCTTTGCCATTCAGTTTGATGGAGGATCACAATCCGGTAATCAAATTAATTATCAAGCACCAAAGTCCCAATCCCAGATAGGGAATCAACAGCAACAGCAAGATTCTCAGCAACAAGTGAAACAGGAGAGGCCAGTCACATTCCAGATATTCCAAGCTCAGTCCCCAAATCTACAACCAACTTTGCTTCAGCCTGCACCACAACCGCAGCCAATTGGATTAAACCCTCCACCACTTCCGCAAGGTGCACCTCAACAGGGATACAACCGACCTACTATTTTACAACCAATTAATTTCGGAGGTGTTCCACCTCAGCATTCATCTTCTGCAGGAGGAAATGTACAAGCTAATCATCATCCCCCGCCTAATCCACACACGATTGGCACGATAATTGCTGCTCAACAGAACAAAAATAATGCTTTACCAGAATTTCAACAAGTTCAACCTGCAAAATTAGTGTATCAAGAACATTTCTCTTCTCAACCTCCTTCTGCCCCACCAGCCCCTCAAAACTTCAAACTCCCAATCATCCCACATCCTTCTCCACCTTCGAACAATGACCTGAATACGCAGTCAAACAACTACAACACAAACAACGAACCCGCCTCACGCCCACCTCAGATTCAACCCCAGCAGAATTTTGGACCACCACCTCAAGATGGAAATAGACCAGGATTATTCTTGCAAATGAGACCACCAGCACCCTTACAGTTTCAAAATCAGCCACCAAGACCAGCGCTAAATATGCGACCTCCTGGAGTAATGGTACACTATGGCCAACCCGTCCGAATCCCGAATAACATTGGACCACAAAGACCTTCAGGACAAGTCCATTTCCCACCTCCACAAGCTTTCTTACAGATGTCACCACCCCCACCGTTTCAGAATCAACCAAATAATGTCGTTTACGGTGCCCCTAGACCAGAAAATAATATTCTAGATTCTGGAGTAAGACCTCAAGATGAGCGTCGTCCAGCTCCATCCGGCCAAGTATTAAACATACAACGACCATTCCACAACATTAATCAGAATTTCCCACCCCAAAATCGGCCCTTGAATAACAATCCTGTCCCAGTTCCCATTCCGGTGCCAGAAAACGCTCAAAATTTCAACGTACGTCCACAACAAGGAAATCAGTTCAATGCCAACGAGCGACCAAGACAAAACGAGCCAACTTTCACACAGGAAACAGGCTGGGAAATTATCCCATCAATTCAAACCGACCTCACCCATCTTTTCTCCTCTGAGAACGGGAAGCAGCCACCTCAGGTAGGGAATGAGCTACCGGTCCCCGTACCAATTCCAGTTCCTCAATCCCACCCTCCCAAGAATCCCGTTTTCATTGTTACCGGTGGAAATCAGCACGTACAACCACAGGAAACTCAACAGGGAGAGCAAGACATTAAAGTTCAGGATGTTACATACCACGAAGAAAGGCGAAATCCGGTTCCCAGTGGCTCTTCGCCAAACACCGTTACCGAAAGTCGACCTAATGTAATCTCAAATCAGCAGCAACAGGAACAAGTGCAGAGCAACACTTTGACCACAAGTGGAAACCAACAACAACAGCAGCAGCAGCAGCAAACGGTTGAACAAGAGCGACGCCCTCAACCTCAAGTAATTCGCCCAAGGCCATTCATTCTTGGAGTTCCAACCGGACCTGCTCGTCCGGTAGCATTTAGACCTCAACCACAACAACAACACTTTGCCCCATTACATCCTTCGATAATGACTGCCTTGAATCACGCCCAACAAACCTCTTTGCTAACTCATCAGTACTTGAGTCAGTCAAACGTGGGTCAGCCTATTCGGGAAAATACTTTGTATGTGAGTCCCGCACCTCTCCCAACTCAGGCCGTCTTCGCTCAGCACGTGCAGTCGAATGGAATTTCGGGTGACAGTGTGAGCAACTCTGTGCAAGAGACACAGAGTGTTAATCACGGAATCGATCCAAGAATCCCTCGCCCTGGTGGTGATCAATCTGCAGTAAACTGTCAAACTGCACATCAGTGGCTAATACCAATTACAACTCATCAAAAGCAGCAGCAGCAGGAACATCAGGAACAGCAACAAGCTCAAGACTTGCAGCAAATTGAGGAAGAAGCCACGTCTGTGGACCAATCGATATCTTCTCCGTCAGCCTCTGGACCTGAAGGCGATGATCAGTCAGAAGATGCTAATGCAGAGGATGCGAACGAGAATAGCCCATCTCCGACAGCACCAGAGCCCACAGCTTTCTCCCCAACAGAGCCATCTAGCTCGACATTAGAATTATCCACAGCACAATCTCCAGGTATTCGAGGATCGATAAATGTGGAGGATAATGGAAATAAGGGCTCATATTTAATTTATTATCCACGTCCGGTATCAAAGTCACCAGTTTATTGGGTACAGCCGTCACGTACTTTGTCACAAGGTGTGGTTCGCCTCTCCCCACAACTTTCTCAGGTGTCACCTTCCGTTCAATCGACAGTTGTAACTTGGTCGAGACCGAGGGTTGTGGTAGCTAATCAATTCAGAACAGACCAGCAACCTGTGCCAGCGCCAACACAGGAAACCAGAACAGAAGAAAGTTACGAGAAGGAAGAGACAAGCGGAAGCAATGAACAGCAAGCCTCCGGACAAGCTTTTGACGAGCAAATCCCGTACGGCCAGAAGCTCGGGGTATCCTCGGATAACCAAAGAGGACAAACCCCTTACGACATCATATCCGTCAGTGGATCCGATGAGAGTACTCAAAACTTAGGTAAGTTCTTTGTAAATTCTTCAAGCGTACTCTTTGCTGTAGGCTGCCTACTTTGACCCTGTGTTTCACAAAACAATTAGAGGAGCTACACAATAATGTATTTATGCCCTTGCAGATGACAATGAGTCCGAAGACCACTCACAGGATATTGAAACATCGGGAAACGACAGCAGCAGTGATCAGGACGGAGGAGGCGTAGAGCTCACCTCATCCGGAAATGACGAGACAACAGATGGTGAATCCAGCAATCGGGACTTCAACAGAGGCTCATCGGGAGAATACTTTGAGGAGGAGAAGCAACAACAACAACTGCAAAATGAGCACAACTTACAGAATGTACAAGACACGACAGGCTACGGGCAGGACACGGCTGATGATGCCGATGATGAGCGAGATGATTTTGGACTCCGGCCGCAGACAACATTCAGAAAACCCATTTCAACCACAGTTATTCATTCACCCGGAGCCAGTTCCTTCCAGTCTTTGAAACTTCCCAACTTCAAACCTCATCGTGTAATTGTACACGACTTCACAACTCATACCGGAAAAGCTGCAGCAACAGGACCATCTGGCTCCGCTGGTGAAAGTCAAGGAATGTTGGAAAGCTCTGAGAGTCAGCAAGCTCCTTTCTCAGAGCTTGCACCAAACTCCTGGAAACTCTCATACAAAAACAAATCTCCCAAGCTGGTAGATGAGAACGAGGAGGATCCAATAGGTCATCATCAGTCTCCTCAGCTTGGGCATAGACCTCAAG
>JAQFZW010001818.1:0-22337 GCA_034687055.1 Heteromurus nitidus
CAGAGATTCAAATATACAGTTCATACATACAGTGTTACACGTTCACACAGATGAAGGAGATACTGTTACAAAGATTTTGAGGAAATGAAAGAAACTAGCAAAACTAAAAACTAGGAAGGAGTACAAGCAGCCGATACTGGCGCTACGACGAGTTTAGCTAACTTTAACACCGCGCATGTACACTTATATCATATTATATGGGGGCGACAATCAATTCATATTACATGGGAGCGACAACCACATTCATGTTATGGGGGCGACAACCAATTTAGACTAGTACGATGGGACTTTATGGACTGGACGTGAAACCTAGTTTGAAGAGTTGGTGATGTTTCTTTAGTGGAAATAATGCGAATTTAAAAAATTATATAACAAAAATTATAAACTCAGGTTTTTCCCATTTACGTAAATACATACGCACATACTCTGTATAGGCAACCTTCCTTTTCTATTTATTGTCACTATACGGGCGGTTGCCATATACAGGGATCTCGAGGCTGGCCGCTGGCCGTCGTTTCGCCAGCCTGAACTGAGTATTCAAAAATATAGTAATGCTAGTAATTTATAAAGCCACAGAAAAATCGATACAATTTCCTCCGTTTGAGTAGTTTAGACTAGAAAGTAGATATTATATAATATGAATAAAAAATTGATGTCATCACGTCTCTAATGTTCACTGGGACATTACTGTACACCTTATTTACACAAATCATTACTTACCATGTTACAATCATTAAATATTTCTTTAAGAAGTTAACGGAATGCGTGGATGTCATTTTTCAAAAAAGTTCTTGTGAGGGATACATAAAAGTTTACTAATATTTTGAATTGTGAAACTACTAATACGTTATTTTTTGTAATGGTAAGCCTGGAAAAGGAATGTGTTGTTAATCCCTTAAACTTAATTTTCAACATCGTTTGACGACTTAACTCATGGAAAAATCACTCGTCACATTTTCGCATTGAGTTATACATCACCGTCAAAGATTCGCTGATTTTCCAATTAATAGTCAACTAGACTAACCAAACCGAAAACAAATTAAGCATTTCATGGCTGCTTCGTGGGAAATTCTTACCGCTACGTAGAACTCATATTTCGCTGGCAATTACCTTTGGAAAATTGAAATTTCGGAGAGCAATTCAACGGAAAGCCGGAAGTTCCTTAATTGGACGAAAAACAACTACAAATCTTTTTTCTCATTCTCCTTAATACTGTTTTCGTTTATTTGAAGTAGTTTATAGCTGCTCTAATATATTTGAAATTCCTCAAACGCTTAATATTTCCACAACGAAATATTAAAAATGGCAATATTACGCCAGTTAACACTTTTCGTCATAAATATCATGAATTTTGTGTTGTCCTCACGACAGCAAAAGCCTCCAACATATTTCACATTTACAATATCCTCCAGCCTCGGCTACTTTTCCTCCATTCCTTCAGATTTAACGGACTTTTAACGGAAAATTTACCAAAACACATTAAACCTTTTTACACTTGCTTAGTTCACGTAACAAACTTTCACGGTCTAGATTTCAACCAAATTGAAGTCCCCATAATTCTCCGACAACCAGAACGCGTTTTGAAATACGAAACTAAATATTTTCCTGAAAAAAGGAAATCACACTTACACCTTCGATACCATCTGGGCCCACAACGGGTTTGTAGGAAGACTCTCCAACCAAACTGAAATCATTCGGTGTTCTCTCTCCGAAAACTACTACGAGGAAGTTGGAATAGGCGGAACTGTAGGCTCGAGCCTTTGTCTGAGCCGGACTTCAGCTAGGCCCCAGCATGTCCAACTCTAAATATTTTGTTCTGCAAACTACCCTCGTGAGACGAGGATGTTATCTGTCTGGAAGAATTGTTGAAGTTCATTTGATCTCCGGATGTCAATTTTGTACTTACGGAAATCCCAAGTTGGCAACTTTGGAAACAATAGCGTTTTCCATATGGACAGCGTCAAACTTTAATCAAATCTCTAAGACCCTTGTTGATAGCAACGAAATGAGATATCATTTGTCATTTGAATTTTCGGCTTACAAAGTTCAAAATTTGGATATCATCAAATATTTCGAAATGTGACAAAATCCCAAAAGATTCCCTATCTTGCCTCCTTCTTCAGAACCCTCAGAACGACTAGCCTTGGCATACGTTCGCATCCTCACCTCATTGCTTCGGAACTATAGTTACGCCACTGTTCCTTGAAACACTCCCTGTATATTGCTTATTTACTCGATGTGTTATTATGTTTGGTTTTCTAAACAAGTCTCTGTCTATGTATAAAGTATAATATTAAATGTTCACGTACTTTAGTCTCGTGGTAACCAACATAATTTTATTCCTTCTGGCATACGAGCAACATTGTACTTGAAAACACAACATTTCAAATTTGCCAAAAATAATCTAATCTTTGCTTTGCGTACGCATTTATTTGAATTCAATATTATACATCATTTTTTAATAATTTATTAGCGAACAAGTTCACTGGTCCCCTTCCTCGCAGTTGAAGTTCGCGAATCTGATGTATTGAGTTGTGTAGGATGCATTATTACTCCGATATGCAAACATCGTCAGATCCCTTGATTGAATTATTGATGAGGAGTAAGTATTGACATCGATTCTGCAAAATCACATTCAAAATTGTTTTTGTGAGTTGAAATTTCTGCCTTGAATTTCAAACACATTTAATGTGTTTGAAACACACTGTGGAAAAAATCACATTTAATATATGCTTTTACATACAAATGAGAAAGCTGCCAACTTGACTCAGGGTGAAACTTGTAGGCTTCAACTCGGCCAACTGAGGTCCATTCTCCTTCTCTGCCGTAGAATATTTTCATCGTTTTGCTGGGGCTGTAAGTATTATCATCCCAGTTCCAAATGAAAATCGTCATTGTAGGAGTGTACTTATTTGCAATAACCCCATATTCCGAATTTGCTTCTTCACTCGAATTTCTAAACACGGCGTGGAATTTATAAAGGAATGGACTTCCTGCATAGTCAGTGGTATATTCCAAGGAAAAACCAGTGTGGTTAACGACGTCGGAACTATTTCCTGTGAAGAAAGTCACAAGTAATACTTCTGTCGTTGGAAATTCATATGTCCCAATCTGGTCACTAATGTAAAGAAAAGCAGATTTCGAAAATTTAGTAACCAAACATCTATATAATTTAAATGAAGTTATCTTTACACTTACTATATTTTCGTGAGGGGAACACCATTTCCACTAAAAGCAGTAATTTGTAGTTGATGATTGAGATCCGACGAAGGGAATCCAAGGGAAATGATGTTGAGTGTGTACGCTGTCCCAGCCTCTACAAAAATCGGCCACACACACCTTTCGTTGGGCCCTAAAGGTTCGGAAAGTTTATAATCGATGCGACCATCCGGTTCAGTTAATACTTCTTTGCCACATTTTGTGGATACGTTCGCGAGATTTCTACCAAGTCCGTTGCTAACGAGTTTCAAATTTTGATCAGCAGTTAAAATTTGGGATTTTGCAGTGGCAGCAACCACGAGAATGAGGAACCATCGTCCAATATTACCCATTTTAGTTAAGTCAATGAGTCGGAGTAAAAATATATCTGGGGCTTTTAATTACGTCAAAGTTGAAGTCAGAATGCTGTCCAATATTTGGACCGGTGGTGGTATTTATACTACGACGAGTAAGCGTACGTGTTTTCATTACGTTTAGGCTAATTAGTTTAGTACTTATCTGACAAAAATAATTCGTGACACATGACACATCAACAGAGTTTTCCACGGAATTAGATTAGAACCGAGATTAGAAAGAATTTTTGTATAATATTACGCTGCAGGATCTCTGCTGACTAACCGTGACACTGCCCAACTTCTGGTTTACGCTTTGCCCTTGGTAATTCATCAAACCTTGACGCAGGCTGTAAGTGTTGATGATTGACTGATTGACATTTTCCTGTTGTTCAAACCGAACTCCTTTTGTGTGCGTAACTCGTATCAATTAGATTGCACACGTGCAATATCAAAAACCCGAAACCTTGTTATGAACAATGGTCAAATGCCTCAATGATCATGAGTTTAATCTTAAAATGTTCCGTGTTTGTTTCAAATTCTGCGACCGTTTTGACCAATTTCGACGGGGTTTGATTGAAACAAGAAATTTGTCCTTAAGGAAGGTAATTATAATCGATAAAATGTTAGAGAAAATTTGGATTGCTCCTATACTAGTGACCCTCAAAATCCTGTTTTGGTCAACACCCATCCCCATTGTGAGAATACCTTGCCTTGAATTGAGAAATACGAAAAGTTACAGAACAATAAAGTATATTATTTTGAAATAGGCTATAGTAGACATCGTACAGACAGAGATCTTACAACGATCTTTTTATGTTTTACTCTAAAAATTCGAGTGAACATGTAACAACCACCTTTTTCTCATATCCAATTCACATGGCCATGTGTTTAGTCCACACACTTTGTTTCTTAGTGGTGATCACCATCATTCCAAGTCATGTTCCCGTCTCTGTAAGTCATTTTCAAATTTTACTAAATTTCAGCTTCCAAACACATTTCTCATCAATTCATCTTGCAGTGTTTTCCAGGCACAACTGATGCGGAAGCTCTCGAGCAATTTTCCAAGATGTTTGGAGCAACTAGTTCAGCCTCAACCAAATCAGGTCTTCCATTGGACATGCTAAGTGGCCAGATTTCCACCTCCGGCTCACAAGTAGCCATTTCATCCGTAATGGATGTAATTTTCCAGGCGTTGAAAGCGATTCAAGCTGTCGCTCGCCAAGTGGACGACATGAGGGCAGTAATGGTTGAAACAGGAAAAGCAATAACAACCGCAGTGATGGCCGTCCACAAGGTCTCCACTCTTCTCGGGTCAAACATTGGAGACGAAATTGGACAACTTTTGATGGAAGTTGTTACGCAGTCTATGACAGAACAGGGACCGCCGCCAGTTTTCCAAGAGTCTAATACTGCGCAAATCTCTAAGATGGATTTCTCTAAAATGGATCTCTCAAAGATGGATCTCTCTAAAATGGATCTCTCTAAAATGGATCTCTCTAAAATGGATCTCTCTAAGGTGGATCCCAGCTCTTTCATAAATTTGGCAGGACTGATGGCTCAAGTTAAAGGCGCCTCTCCACGTTCTCCACCTATGACAGTTCCAAGAGCTTCAGCCTCAAAGAAACGTAAATCATCTGGTTCGAAAAATGACGAGGACGAGGTTATAGGAATGTTGGCGAAAATGCTGGTGGATGCTGAGAGTGGGGATTGGCATGGGAAGAAAACGTGATTATCCAAACTCGTTAATAATTTATAAAGTTACAAAAAATATAAAAATCCATACAATTTCTGCAATTTAAACTTGAAATTTGACGTCAATAAAAAATAAATTTCATCAAGTCTCATATTGTCTTGTGACCTTGAAATTGGGCTCTGACGCAAAATTCATCAAATAATTCACTTTGTTTGAGCGACCCCGACAGATGTTGGTAAAATATCACACTAATACCATGATTATAAAAATGTGCATTATGCTGCCATTCTCGCAAAATCATAAGTTACAATGTTCTCTCTTCTCAACTTTTCAATTCTCATACTCCCCCTCGTCTTAACATCGTTTCCCCGAGTGATAGTAAGTTATCTTGAAATAAATCGAAGGACGGCATTTTACATTGTGAATTGCTAATTACTTATTTGTTTTTTTTTTGTAATCGAAAGGGTGCTCCCCCTTTAAGCACCTTAAATTGGTCCTCATTTTTTGGTGAAGGGTCTCAAGGGCGGGAGGATGCATCACCACTATCCTCAGACCCGGAATCAATATTTTCTAAAGGAGTGGCCGACATAAGCGATGCGACCACAAAAATCAGGTTCTTCATGGTCAACTTCAAGGAATTCGTGACTGTTGCAGCTGTCTTATTTCGAGCCATTGTGACGCTGTCATTTGAAATTGTGAGCAGCTTGGAGGACGAGATTGGCTCTGTGGTGAGGGAAGAGTTGCGTCGAAGTGACATGTCGCTTCCGGCGGTGCAAGAGTTTTTTAGGCGAGGCTCATCGAGAAGTAGCTTGGGAGAAATGATGGGGAATGCTGCCGGAGGACCATCAGTGCTGTACAACGCACCCCATCTCGTCTTTAAGGGTGACCAGGATAATCAGATTAGGAAGCATAAGATTAAGAAAGTAGCGAAAATGTGGATGGATGCCGGCATTGGGAAGAACTCGAAGGAGCAAAAAAGGGGAGTTTAATTAGAACCTAATTTTTTTTAATTGAGGAGATTGACTCATTTCGTATTTCCGCTCGTGCTCAGAGCTCCCATGTTTCTCATTTTATAAACGTATTTTTATATAATTTAATTTGTTAACTCGTAATTTTCTAATTAATCACGGCTTTTGGCAATGTCGTTTGATGTCTTTCATAAAAGTCTTAATTCGATACGTTGAAAATGTTCTAACGAGCACGTGTTATCTTCTAGAAGCTAATTACGATCATGATCATGGTTGAACCACACTCTAGACATAAGTTTTTTATTAATTAAGGACACATTGGAAATATAACTCATTCACGCCATTTCATCTGTTATATAACATCATTAATAAATTCATCGTTGGACTAATTATCACAGTTATAAAAATTTAAGTGGCAGTAATTGGGCTTCGATTATACAATAGTAAGAGGGCATAAATAGTAGCGAAAGTAGACAAATCCAAGTTAATCAACTCGAAAGAATCTACTCTTCACCATCCTGATTCCTTTTACTCAGAAACTAAAAGTCCATTCTTAAAAGACCAAAAAATGAATTCAAAGTTACTTCGAAATTTACTCTTTGCTGGAATCTTGGTTTCAGTTTCCGTAAGACAATTTTTCCCTCTAATTTGCCTGGTGAAAATGATTAAATTCTGCGTTTGAAACTAATTTATTTTTTAATTTTTTAAGAGTATACCAATTCCTGGCGGCGAGGAAGATGACAAAGCTCCAGCAGAACCTGAAAAAGTGCCTGCAGCCACCCCAGCTCCTGCAACAGCAAAAGCAACAGATGCTCCTGCAACAGCAACAGCAACAGATGCTCCAGCATGGAACGATTTCTCAACAGACGAGAAGGCAGAGGCGACAACCCCTCCTCCAGACGTGAAGGATCCCACCCAGCGGATTATCCTGGATGCCCTGGCAACCGCAAGGCAGATCCAAGAGCAATTTGTCGAATTGCAGAAGGACGTGATGGAAGCAGCCCAAGGAATCGCAGGACCTTTCTTCTCGGTCAAAGGAGTCGTCGAAGAAATGTCGGACATGAAGGCGGACATGAAGCAAACCACACGAAACATCAATACTGGTTTCGTTACTATGCGAATGGTCGCTAAGGAAATGGCCGCGATGCGGAAGGAGATCTTGGACATGTCGAGGTCATACATGGACATTTTTAGGGCGCTAAATGCGGTGTTGATGCAGAGTGGAAAAGTCCTCGCCACAAACTTGGGGGATAGCTTCTCTCAGGCGGTGAGGTCAGGGAAGGAGTTTTTCATGGGGAATCCCAAAAGGACGCAGCATTCTATAAAAGATTTGAAAGCTGATGATTCCGAACATCCGCTGAATGGCGCAGGATTCTTCAATGCCATCATGGACCTTTTTGCGACTGCTTTCTCACTTCATGACTGAGGATTTATGCAACTTATCAACTTTTTCTTTCAAATATAAAAAAAACATATCCATTGTACTCTGAATAACCTCGAAGAAAATAAAAACATAAAGAATTCTAAAATAACAAAAGAGAGCTTTTGTTTGGAAAGCCTGTCTCAAGTGCAAATCCAAGGTTACTTTTGTCGTCATTTAAACAATAGTTCAGTCTAACTTTCCATTCGATCATAGTAATTCTTTTTAATTAGTTAATTAGTCGTGTACAAATTTGTTAGAAATTTAGTTAGCATTTTAGTTGCACTAAAATAAAAAAAATGAGTGTTTTAGTAAGAAAGGTTGTATTTCTCCTTTTAGTGGGAGTTGTGGCAAATGTTTGCGTAAGATCGCTAAACTAATTATTTCTTCAAAAGCATCAAAAATATTCATTGCTAATTTCTAAATTGATTTTTCTTGAATTTTGTATCTACCAGAGCATACCTATTCCAAATGGTGACATAATACTGGAAGCTGAGCAGGCACCTTCTTCATCTACTGATTCAAAGTATGACATCAAAGTGGAAGCAACCAAGGAATCAACTCAGATTCCATCTGACACAGAAATTGAGAAGTCATCACTAACCTCAGAAGTAGGTTCCGCTCCTGGAGCTAGTGCCGAGTTTTCGAGTGAAAAGGAAATTGAGGAAGGTGACCGAGTCGAAGAGGCTCCTGCAACCCAATTCTTTGACGGTTCTGACAAACAGACGATGGCAATAATGAGCGCGTTGCAAGCAATTAAAGTAGTTGCGGAGGAAATTGGCGATATCAAACGGGAAATGAAGGAATCTGGCCAAGACGTGACGGGTGCGGTGACTTCAATAAGAGATTTGGTTAAGCAAGTAACTGACATTCGGGGGGAGATGTCGTCGTCAACGAAAACGCTCGGAGCATCGTTTATGGCGCTCAAAGCTGTTGGACAAGAGATGGGCGATATGCGTTCAGAAATTGCTGCGGTTGCGAAGGCATTTCTGCAACTGGCGACATCCTTCAACTCTGTCTTTTTCCAGGCGGGCAAGAGTTTCGCGGTGGATGTGGGTAAACAACTGGTGGGCACAATGTCACCCTCCAGTATTCTTGGAATTAAGGGGCTGGACTTGTCCCCGACCAGGAATGGGGACGAGATGACGTCCCCAGATATTCAGCCAAGGGGCGAACCTACTCCTCAATTTCAATTACCTCCTGGGTTTGACCCGTCCATGCTGGGAAAAGATGGGGGCGCGGCGATGATGAGTACCTTGATGGGATTGTTGGGATCTATGAGCCCGAGCCAAGCCATGGGAGAAAAAATGAAGTGAAAATCTGCAATTTAATGAAGTAGCCTTAATATATTTACTTTAATTGAGTATTTTTTGTATTTTATTGAACTTAATATAACATTTTTTAAAAAAATAGTTAATCTAGCGTAAATTTATTTAAAAAAAATGATTATGTCAACTAAAACTTTGACTGGAAATGTATGTACGTTTACTTGCTCCTGATTTGAGTGGTAATCATAAAGAAGCGTGACCATAGCGAAAGTACCAGTCTGAACATTTATTTTAAGTATTTCTGGAAAATAGTATTCAACACCATCGTACCACGTACCACGTTCATGTCACATTTTAACATGTCATCAAGCGAATAGCATTTTTGTAATGAAATATTTGCTGAGTAATCATCCACAATTCTTATAAATTAATCAGCAGTCATGCTGAACACTTGAGGATTCAAAGTTCTTGAACAAGATGGAATTTTGTATGTTTGCGTCTAGTACACAAAATGCCTTTCCCCTTTGCAAATACCTAAATATAATGATGTTTTAGCACCTGCAAACTTAGCCCAAAGTAATGTTCAGAATTCAGAAGTATTACTCAACCAATTGACATCAATCAATATCAACTAAACCAAACTCAGATATTTTAGGAGTCTACGAACACGTCAGCAAAATCTTATTCCGAATATTTCTCAAGGTGTGGCTTGTTTGCCTACGGTGGAAGCGAGAATAAAAATAAGAAAATGTCTGGGACATTCATCAGTCGCACACTCACCCACAAGCAAGCAAACTCCATAAAGCAAGATTTGTTAGAGCTATTTTGTACAAGTTTCTGTCCAGAGCGCCAAGAAAGCTGAAAGCAAGTGCCCAATCAGGATTTTTGAAGGAATTATAAAGTACTCGACTCCAGGAAAATTTTCTAAGCATAATATTTTTGTTTTCGTAAATATTGTCTGGCTGACGAATAATAATAGTCCGCTTTCGTCATTTGGAAACTTTGGAAACACGAAATTCTCACACTTCCTTTCATAAAAATGATTATCATAAGATTTATCCCACTTTTAGTTAAAATTCTGATTTTCAACAAAATTGAATGTTCTGACATTTACTTGCATTATGGTTCGTTCGATAAATTCAAGTCACTTAGCAAAATACAACTTCATCAAGATCTCCTAGCGAGATACGCCGAAGAGGCGAAGCACCATCCTGCCAAACTCCTTCCACCAGTAGAATTCGGAATTGATCTGAACGAATATCTTGATTCGAAATCGACCTGTTTCATAGAAGTCACCAATAATGGAAACCACAACTTGCGTCCGGTAAACACGCCGATTCTTTTGAGACACACTCAAATCCTCTTCGCTACTCAAACACAGGCTAAATACTTATTCCAACAACATGACAATTTTACCAACGAGGTATTGCTTACAGCTCCAAGCAAGTTGAACATCCCCTCAAGAATAAATTACCGAAGCAACTGTCCCCATTCAAGATATTGGCTGATAACCTTTGAAGATACAAGAATTGTCAGCCTGTGTACCAAGTTAAATTTTACAGAGTACATCCTTCACACCAAGCCTTGGAATTGTCAAGTGCATGTTCGCCTCTATCCGCAACTCTTCAGCCAATATAAAGGCCCTCCAGCACCACCTGGAATGTTCTTCGACAATCGGATCGAACACAAACACATCTTTGAGTACACCTGGAGTCAATATTTTGTTCCGTCTACTAACCCCACGTAAATATATCCACAATGGATTGTTATGAATGGCCCCTGGTTCACGTTAAGTAATCTGAAACTGTGGCTTCAATCAGAGTTAATGGAAGAAATTGGAATTGTTCTTTTCGTACAAACTTCGACTTCCACGTCGTCAAATTCAAGCCAGGATATCCTTTACGCCGTTCAACTTTGTCCAAGTTGTGAATACGTGAATGAAAATTCTGCCAGACTTCAAGCCATTTCCAAATCGAAATTAAAATCTTCAACTTTAATTCAAAAAATTTCATTTCCAAAGGACACAATGAGTTTTTGGAATTTTCGTGGCGGAATGGATGATCCTTTACTGAACGCTGACAACTCGGGTGGCGATTTCGGTCCTGTCATCCGAAGCCTCATTCTTGGAAGAAGGGAAAAGGCAAAACTTGTGTTTGACATTCTTTCTTTGTCTGTCTTGGGAAATTTTAGTTGCTCCCCTGTAAATCCTATGCCGTTACTCGATGTTGGTCAATTTCTTTACGAAAGGTTTACAGACGTGTCGACACACTATAAATATGATTTCGTTCACGAGATTCCTGGAGATGCACTAAGGTTCGTGAGTTGCGGGAGAGTAGATAGGAAAAGGGCTCCATATTCCGTTCTCGTTAGTGTATTCGATTGGAAATGCTGGATGGGAATTTTGATTGGATTTGTATTTTGTATTCCCTTCACAATGACCATGTTCATCTCAATCGAAATCAAAGAAAACAGTTTATGTGGAATGTTGAGGAGCATGAGTCTTTACGTTTGGAGCATCATAAAACTCTTGCTGGAGCAAGGTGATCCATTCACTTCAACTCGAAGGCTTAGGTCTTACTTCCGACTGCTCGTTGTTGTAGTCTTACTTGGCGGAAACTTGTTGAGCAACGCGTACAAAAACAAGAACGTTTACGATATCATGAGGCCACGGAAGCCAGTTCCAATTGAGACTTTGGATCAACTGCTACAGCACGGGTTCAAGATATTCACAAGATTAAATGGAATTCCATGGCTTTGTATACGTGCACCAGTTCTTTTTGCGGAGGAGATAAACATTTCCGAGAATTTACACTCATACAAGATGTTGGAAAGTTCGCAAAATAATTCCTTTTGGAGTGATTGTAAAATCCTCTCAGAATTGCTTGGACTAAAAGAGAAGCACTACAGAAACACTGTTCCCAAATCATTTCAAAATTTGATGAATAATACAATGCTTCTACCAGGTCTAGCAAAATCATTAGAATTGCCCAAACTGAAGGAGTTTGTACACGAAAACCTTACTGATATCTTTATCAAGAAGGCGTTCCAAAATTTCTATACGATTCAGACTGCAGCTTTGGAAAACGTCATGGAAAAATGCAATGATTCTGCCGTTATACTTCCCGAAAATGAAGCTTTTCAGCTTGCATTAGATTTGAAAGAAGGTCACGGTGGAAGTATTAATGTCGGTCGCCAAAAGTGGATGCATGAAAAACTTGGATTGCAATTGTTCGGATGGATACCTCCAGAAATAATTGGAAGGATGAGAGGGATCAAGTCTTCTGGAATAATGGAGTGGTGGAACAAAAGATTTCAAATTGATTGGGGTTCAATTTATTCCTCCTCCAGTGAGAAGGCTCAGCCGGAGAGCCGCCCCGGTATGGGTGGAAGTGTTATAATTGTCTTTCAAATTCTTGCAGTTGGATATATTATTGCTGTCGCTATTGTTTTCTGCGAATTAGTAAAATACAATTCCAGATATTCTAACTTTCAAAAACATTTTTATGACGATTGACGTAAGTTTTTATGACGATGTTTGTAGCACAAGGAAAATTGTCCTTTGCAAGCAATACCGCAACAGTTCTGGGCCACGTTTCCTATCCATCTTGTGAAATGGACCAATCTGTAGCCATATGGGTTGAAGACTCCGACGAACTCGTTTCTCCAGTCGAGAACGACTCGAAATTTTCCACGTGCTCAAAATATGCGTCGAAAGAATCAGAGGCCTACTCCCAACGTCTAGAATTATTTCAACAAGCCCGAGTACCAGAACGGCATAACTTGCCAACCATAACATTGCATTTAAATCAAGGCACTTCTTAAAGGCAATCAAAAGATACAAGAGCGAGATGAAAACTGTCGTTCCAGAGAATTGCACGTTCAACCATGCGGGAATCTGAAGGCAGATATTGCACAGCTTCGTGTGAGTATTTGTAGTTCGTTGTATGCTTTGATGAGGATTGGGTCCATTCCCCGCTGGCACAATCGCTTCAACTGAAGTAAGCTATTGTAAATCGTCTGCAAAACCATTAAGGCGATCGCTGCAATAGGTCCAGTCGTCATTGGCATGGCAACGAAACTGACGGTCTCCAAAATTGTTATGGAAACTAGGATCGAGTGAGAGAGGTAGCCTGCATAATGGAATTCATGCATGATGGAAAACAGCCTCGAAATTATTGGCGCCATAATTCCCGTTGAGAATGTGAAGAAGAAGGTAGCTGGTATGGCCAAGTCGATAAGCTTGTCCGATTTTACTCTTGGAGCCGACTTACGGCTCCGACTCACTTTCATCACGGTGGCAACGACTTGGCAAAATTCCACTGTATTACGATGGTAACCCCAAGTTGTCACCGAAGTTGCTATCTTCAAGAAGAGAATGAATAATTGAATAGCAATTTTTATAATTGATACTTTCAATGTGGCAACTGCAGCACAAATGGAGATAGCAGTGAAACTGGTTGATGTGAAAACAATCCCTTCCCAGATCAAAATCAAGAGTCTCCTTCGCGGAGAAATCGGTTTTAGTTTCGAAGATGTTGTCAGTCTCACAGGAGAAATCCAAAGCAGAAGACCTAAATATATATAAATCTTTAAGATTTCGGTGTGCGACTTGAACGACATTTTTGGGAATGTTGTTTAAAATGAAAATATTCGAGAACTGATCGTTTCAACAACTCAACACTGAAATTGTTTTGATACGACTTCATGCCAACATCGGCCCAACTGGAAGTACGATATTCCGGATTATGTGGATTTGATAAGATAGGGTTTGTTCGTCTATTATCACCTTGTCATCTGTCCTTCTCAAGAAAGAGCAGCTGCTGCAGAAATTACTTCTTGGAAAAGAGGTTGAGATGGTTAGATGTTATATAATAGAAACAGTCGATTGAATGTCGTCAGGAGTATTTAATTTGATAATTACATGTAAAGAATTGTTCTGCAACAATTCTGTTATGTAGCCATTCCCTCCAAAATTCGTAAGTACCAAAGGGTCCTATCATAATTTCAAATTAATTTTTAGATAGGCATCTTGAGACTTTGTCTAGAGAATATTATGTAAGCAATGCGTATGTGCTGGTTCTAGCAGAAAATTTAATTAATATGTTTTGGCACTTTACGAATATTATCCATAATCTGGAATTCATATTTGGAGGACCATTACAAGGATTCAGTCTTCAGTCATAATCGACTAGACTGCCTTTATATATGTCTCGTCGGAAATTAAATTTTATCCGGGCAGCAAAATTGATGTCGCGTAATAAGTTTGATCGACACTTGACACGGGCTAAATAGATGTGTTTTTAGAAGTAAGTTAATTATTAATGGCGAAAGTTTTCGCCTTTGGGTAATTTCGTCGTAAACCCATTTCAATTACATTTTACTGTCAGTACGAACATGTATTTACCATTATGAAGGAACAGAAATATCCAAATCAATTGTTAAGCTTTGAATAATTATTTTCTGGACATTCATTGGGGATGCCAATGTGAAATGTGTTAGATAAATATCGAAATAATGAAATTATTAATTAAGTAACTTAGAATAAATGAACAAATAATGAATAAGGAATTGTTTGTCCAAATACAAGTCCTCAAGCATACTTCTCTTCTCCATATAAAGCACCAAGCTCCATATTATGTAAACTTACTAGACTTATGTAAACGGAAGGATTCAAATTCCAACTGTTGGGAAGAACAGAGTACACATGGCTCATCTCCTTACATGAGCACAAGAAGGGTCACACAAAGTACTTAAAATGTCTCAAGAAGTATGTTACACAAGCTCACCATTATTTGCATTCCATTACGCCAGAGGACAGAGCTTAAGTTGCTTAAGCATTACCAGTTTTGGTACCGAGGTTCAGTTTTGTTAACTCAATTGCGCCTAAGGGAATCTGGAAATCGCGTGATTTGAAGTGCATTTTCTATAAATTTCAACTCGAAATGAACATCATCACCATTCTTTTGATTGTCGTCGACATTCTTGTTTCCGATTCCAAGCTTCCCTCAGACATAATAACCTTGCACAGGGGCCCATTCGAGAAATTCAAAGCAATTAGCTTAACTCCAGCCTTTCAGAAAATTGTATCCAAATATTCCTCCGAGTTCAGATTGCAGCGTCAGATGAGATCTTCAACTCCACCCTTAATTGATCTCAATGACTACCTAGATCCTCAAAGGCATTGCCTTGTGGAAGTGGTCAATTACGAAAATGACGAACTCACTGAGCTCCAGTTTCCAATAATTCTCCGACAGCCGCAAGTTTCAGTCGCAATTAAAACTCATCCTGGCTATTTATTTGGGAGACCTGTAAATTTTACAAATGAACTTCTGCTAATGACTCCAGACAAGCTAACTCTTCCATCCCGTTTTAATTCAACATTTAAATGTCCACATTCAAGATATTGGCTCGTGACATTTCAGAATTCCATGGTTTTCACTATTTGCAACAAGCTCAATTTTACAGACTTCACTATTCACACCAAACCATGGAATTGCCAAGTCCATGTTCGCCTCTCTCCACAAGTTGCGAGTTCTCTCAGAGAACCTCCACCACCGCCCGGAAACCAAATCGAAAGTAGCTACGAACATACACAAATCTTCGAGTACGATTGGAGTCGCTTTTATGATCCATCAACTTCCCTGGGTTTACATTTGCCCCATTGGATTCTCGTGAATGGTCCTTGGTTTGATTTAAATCGGACAAAAATTTGGCTTAAATCCGAGCTCCTGGAACAAGTTGGAACCGTCACGTACATTCAGACAAACCCATCCCATTTAAAGTTTTTCAAGTTTTTCATTCTTCAAATCTGCCCCGGATGTGATCACGGGGGAACGAATTGGATGAGTTTTAGCATCCTTCCCAAATCAATCATAAATTATTCGCATTATGCGATTCAAAACTTGGCGTTTCCTCCGGGTGCGACTAAGTTCTGGTACTTCACTGGGGGAATAAGGAGTATGTTTCTAAGCTCAACTCCAACTCCCTCTTTGAGATCTCTCCGTCATCGCTCAAATCTTGATGAAGGGGAAAAATCTAAACTAGCTTTCTACACGAGTTGTCTAGAACTTCTTGGAAACTTTAGTTTCAGTCATGGGGAACGGAGCTGCCGTAGAAACTGTGGCGGTTTGCGGTTGCACTCTGAACGAACTCTACATTTGAGTCACTTTCAAGTCGAAATATTTGGGAGCGAGCCATACGAAAAGTTTCATTTTGTATACAAAATTCGTGGGAGCTCAATGAGATTTGTGAGTTGTGGGCGAATTGGGCAAGAATCTTTAGGATACTCGAACCTCGTTAACATTTTCGATTTGAATTGTTGGCTGGGGATTGTACTCGCGTTTGGAGTGATTGCTCCATGCACACTTACTTTACTATTTAGTCTCCAATTGGACCGGGAAAACTTTGGAGGAGGAGGAATATTCAAGTGTGTCCTCGAAAATGTTTGGAACATTTATAAACTTCTGTTGGAACAAGGTGATGCCTTCGTTTCCACCGGAGGAGCACCAGAGACAAACTTAAATTTCCGAATTGTCGTTGCCCTATTGTTGTTTGGTGGAAACTTGCTCAGTTCTGCGTACAAAAACAAAAATGTGTTCGACATCATTGCGCCATTGAAACCAATTCCGATTGAGACTCTGGAACAATTGATTCAGCACAAGTTCAACATATTCACGAGAGTAAACAGTGTTCCTTGGGACTGCATACGATCTCCAGTGCTGGTGATAGATGACGTGAAGCTTTTCGAGGATGATCACGCCTACATTGCTTCCGACGCCAAACACGGTCCGCTAAATCCATCCTGGGAAGATTGTGAGATTCCTTCGGAGTTATTAGAATTGGCAAAGAAGCATACTGGACAGATGTTCAGGACAAACAAGTCCAGGTTCGAAAAGTCTACGCAGTACTTATTGAAACATGTGAGATTTTTACCTGGTTTGGCGACATCATTGGAAGTGCCAAAAGGGAACCTTTCAATGTCCGAAAAGTGTATTGAATTGAGCATTGAAAAAGCCTTCAAGAAATTCTTTAAATATCAGAGTGTAGCCTTAAAAAGCGTCATGGAAAAATGTAATTCTTCAGCTTTAATGCTTCTGATGCTTTATACTTGCAGACTGAACTAGTTAGTCCTGGAATGGGTGGAAATATTGCGATTATCTTCCAAATTCTTGGAGTTGGATATGTACTTTCTACTTTAAGTATTTTTTGTGAGTCTGTAAAATCCTGTTTGAGTTAGTGTTCCTTCAGATTAAAATATTGAATTATTTTCATTAATTTTTGCATCAATTGTACATATTTTTCAAGATCATTTCGTTTTGAATTCGTGTCCAGAACTTTAAAATCGTTTTACTGTGAATAATAATTCAGCAATTTCAACCATGTAATTCCAATTTAGACATAGAAATTGACTATATAAGTCAATTTTCTCCCATATTTAATTTTCTCTGTCATTGATTTCCGAAGCCAGCTTTTAACATCACATTTGCTAAGAAAGAATTGCCGATACTGAATACATAAAACTTCCACCACGTATGTAACTTCGTAATATAAGTGGAAAAATATGAGGACTGAAAACTTTCCTTTGTAAATAATAAATTGCGGTAAAGTCATTGTCGACTAGCAAACTTGAAACAAATACTCGGTAAAAGTATGTTAAATTAGTTAAAAGAGGATGTAGTTCATAATGACATTTTAATAATTTCACGATTTTAATTTTATTAAGAAAATTCCTTTGAGGAACTCAATACTCTCGACAAAATATTAACTAACTAAAAGTTCAAATTTGTTACCTACCCAGTGGAGAAGAATCGTTCAGATTGTTGTACAAAATCGTCGCTATTCGTATACAAATGGACACCAATTGGAGCGCTAAGTGACCGCCAGCTCTATACCATGTCGAAGTGATTTAATAGCGACAACCGTGACGAAAACAGTATTATTATTATTAATATATAGTAAATAGTATAAAACGATGTTGATACTACATCGATATCAATGTATTGTTCTTCATATATCTATAACTTAATTGTCCCGACGATTCGCATCAAAATATTAATCATAGTAAACGTTTAACAACACGTCCGTAATATAAAGTATACGAGTGACAACTACTTTTGTTAGATTCCCGATTGGAACTAGATCATTTTTTGTGTCGGAGTAAAATCGGCGGTATCGTTACGACATCGACTTGCGACTTTCCACTGGGTTGACGCTTTACCCTTTCTTACCTTTACATTATTGCTCCGAAAATTGAAGAAGCAAACGTGAATAAAATACGAATATTTGAATACATCATTTTGCAGAAGAAATACAATCCTGCTTTATATTTCACAAAAGTAAAACTTGATAGGAGAGGATTGACAATACACAAGCAAATTGCTATATGTAAAAGTCCAGGCATCAACCAAATTGATGTACAAATATAACACAAGAACCTTGAAGCGAAATATCGACCTGGATGTCGCTCTAGCCAGGCACAGGTTTTAGATAGAGGTAAAATGCACATTAGTCTTGTTGGGCAGGGCAGATGTACGACAGTCGAATCCTCTGAAAGCTATAAGCTGAATAATATATTACACTTTGTATTTGGAAGGAAATTCCTAATTTTGTTAGCACAGTTATTCGCAAGTTTAATCCTCAACCGTTACAAATATGATAACGAAAAGTATGAAATCCATTTACATCTGGCGGCTGCAACTGTCGAAATATTTTACCATTGCCGCCCCACTCGATTGGAATTCAAAGACAGAGGAATTCGCCACTGCTAACACGTATCAAATTTCCAATTACTTCTTCCAAATTTGCAACCTTATCGTCTACATATTATACATGTGCATATTTCTTCTCCTTCATACAAGCCCGATCGATATAAATGTCGCAACATATACTTTGGGATGGAATGAAGTTATTATGGTTGGGGCAATTATTTGTGTTTCCTGGAGTTTTTTACATACGCAGAAGCACATAATATTTTTACTTAATCAAACGTTTCGTTATC
Source organism: Heteromurus nitidus (assembly GCA_034687055.1). Classification (NCBI taxonomy): domain Eukaryota; kingdom Metazoa; phylum Arthropoda; class Collembola; order Entomobryomorpha; family Entomobryidae; genus Heteromurus; species Heteromurus nitidus. Next base: position 18,901 of record JAQFZW010001818.1, read on the forward strand.
AAGACGAAATGAAAAAAATCGGATTCAAGGAGAAATGAAAATCTGAAGTTGACACGCGGAATCAGGAATACGCCACAATTTTCACTGCTGTGACATCACTTGTAATTCCCTTTATATTTGGAATATTTGTTTGCAGCACGCATGAGCCAACTCATGTTCTCGTGAAAGAATGGCTCGAAGTTGATTACTCCCTCAGTTGGCAATATTTGCCAAACCTCATCTACATAACTTGGCTCGTGTTTAATCCAGCAACAACTGTATTTGTCATAACAATCACGGCTTTATTCTACGTTTGTTTTGGAACGACATTCATAACTGGAATGACACCAAATGGAATTCGATATAAATCCGGTGGAGGCCAGTCGAAAGCCGAGTTCTATCGGACGAAATATTTTGGCATATTGGATTCAAGGACAATAGTTCAACTCTACAGGGAACAACAGCTATTCAACATCCTTGCAAATGAAATATATGGAACTATTCTAATTGCAAGTCATTACATAAGTTGCATTGTTACATTTGTCATGGCATCTTTTGTCTTAATTAGATCTTCGGAGGAACTAATTTTGAAGAGCTCCTTTGGATTTTTATTCGTGGCCACAGCTGTTGTTGCTCCACTCGTCTTGATCTATATTGAGTGTGAGTTTCTTGGCAAGATGTTTGAATATTCGGTGAACTTCACCGAAAAGCTGAAGCAGCAAACGGTGAGATCATCGCAGATGTACAAGTTCGCGCGAAGTTGTCAGCCAATGCAATTCCGATTGGCGTACAATTTCTTCAGAGTGACGAAGGAAACGTATCTCGAATTCGTGGAACAAGGTCTCGAATTTATTTTCCAACTTCTCACCCTCTGAGAGCATGTTAACAGAATTAGTTTACTTTGTGTAAGCCTTAGATTAACGATAAGTTTGTGTTTTAAAAGGGTGGGATTATGTATTTTTCTGGGGGATTTCGGATGATAAACTATAAGAGAGGAGAAATGGTCGTATGGCCGAAAAGAGCACAACAAAATGTACAGGAAACAATGTCAATTCATGTTTTTTTATTTGATTTTAACGCTTTAAAAGCCACAACTATTTTGCAGGTTTTCGGAACGATTTTCCACTCAAGCCCAAACTTAACAGCATATTTTCTACATATGTGTTGCAAATCTTATGTCGTTTGGACATGGAGCAACTAGCCCAACTCGTCTTGAGTGAAAATATCCAAACAGGGGCTCATATTAGGAAGTTAGATGTAGTTGGGATGCAATTAAACTTATGTTGAGTCGTTTTGCGAAAAATTGGAATTTTCTTGCACTGGTGGTGTAATACTAGATTTCTTCCAGCAGGATAATCTAAACACCATGCAGTTGTCAAATTCCAATAGTTTGTACTTTTTTGAACCAGAAAAACTTCACTTGAGTATATTCACATCGTCCCTTTAATCGCGGTAAGACTTTAGGTAAACTTAAGATTACTATAAACTTCAAATGTACTTGGAAAATGTTAAAAAGCTTCACAAGTTGAACAACTTGAAGACAAGAATAATGTTCGTATAAATAATCAAGTGCTTACAAAATGGTCCCAATCATTTAATAAATTGTTAATAAGCAAATTATTCAGTTGAACAAATGCTCTTTATGCAAGATTTACAATTAAATAACTGTTTCATAGTTCCATCAAATGACCAATTAAATGAGTAATATGAAAAACAGCGTTTAATGCATTTCTTCACACTTCGAAATCTAATCTCAATCCTTCTAGTGTGATTATTGTAGTAAAAGTGTGCACTTCAATGTGATATATCGCATCCAACATTTTGTAGATGCTGCCTGCAAGGGTTCTTAGAAATCGCACTTATTCGCATTATTCTTCCGTGTCCTGATAACTGTCATTTTCGAGAATTGAGTAGTATTTATATGAGTGTCATATTAATTGTCGTCGTGCCATCATTTGTAATAAATACTTAATGTTAACGAGACAATATTAATGGGGATATTTATAAATTGAACAAGTAACGCCAGCGGTCTTCTTACCATGGGACTTAAATAAATGGCGAGTTAAATAGCAAATAGTTAAAATAGTAACCTAAAATAACCGTGTACAACTGTTTAATAATTTTATTTGCGAAGAGGATTCTAGATTAGGATCACTACGACACTACGAGTCATTATGAGTGTGTTAGTCGGGCATGTTACAATATTTTCCAGGACATGCAGCCACCTACAAAATTAGAAATTAAGGTTTCTATTACTTTAGTATTATTACATTAGTCTACATCACAATCTATTCCTAATCATAATCATGTTGTTGAGGGAGAGATTGAAATTATCCAAGCATTTTTATGTTTACGTACTCGCATCCTCCCCCTTCGTCGTCTTTTGCAACGTAGCGGTAGCATCAAGAAACAGGAAAAACTACAAGCCCTCCAAATTCTCTTCAACGAGTAAAAGAACTTTTTCCAATGCTCCAACTCAAATAAAATAAAAGTTGGTAACTTATAATGGACCTCTTTATATGTTAATCGCTTGATCAATGTTAACTGGTGTTTTGTTAGTTACATAAGTAAAAAAAACGGAAGACATTATTTGAAAAACGTAAGCTAAGCCATATGAACTACTGATGATAACCTTCACCAATTACATTGTTCTGTCAGAATAATACAACGTTAGGAATGGATAGAACAAGATGGGTCCGTCCTTTCAAGCAAGAGGGATCACGTTGGCGTTTTTCTCCTATCGTTTGTTTTCTTTTCTCGGAGGCTATCTACTGCCTCTTGGCAAAACCTACTGGATAAATTTCTCGTTTTTGCGCTATTGACTGACGTCTTTTATCCCCTCGTGTCATCTGAACAGATGACCCAGGAATTGGAACATAAAATGGATAGGCAGACAGAGTTGTGCTGTATTTATACGTGTCTCATGGGTATACTTTAGAAACATTGGAACTTTATAAACATTGATCTAACATTAACCTCACACATACATCGTAAAACCAATACCTCTATATAAATATAAAGAGGTAATAAGTCCTTTTCTCCAGCTGGCAGCAAGAGAGCCCACCATCAATCACTCAAACTTTGAGCCGTTGTTGCTACATTATTACCCCCTTCGGGAACACACTCGTCGTCATCCGTTCGGTCTTGTGATAATTGTGAGTTTCAAAGTTTTTAAAATTGTCCAACTTGTTGGAGATGAAATTTTTTGATGTTGTACTTCTTGGAAGTTCTTGGCGCGTATATGCTATGATGCAGACGAATGTTAGGAAGCTTAAACTACAATGCAAATATTAAAAACTATTTAATTTCTTTGGCGGCGGCTGCTTTGAAAATTAGAAAATTGAAATATTTGAATATCGCTCCTTGCCTTCAATAACCATGTGAACACTCAAGTCCAACGTGTTGGATGATGCAACTTTTTAACATTGCACGACTTACCGATCTTTTTAAACTAAGCT
>JAQFZW010001819.1:0-22335 GCA_034687055.1 Heteromurus nitidus
AAAATCTTCGAATTTTAAAATTCCAAAAATCGGCGATTTCATAGCTTTTACATCGACTCGCCTCATAATTTACAAAACGCATTGAGGTACAAGGGAACAGTGGGGAAAAGTTTATTATGCTTAAGGGTAGTTATGTTGAAAAGGAGGGGGAAATTGATTGAACCTAGTAAAAGTTATACATGAATAAAGTCTGCTAACGATCTCTGAAAAGTACTTCGTATAATGGGTTTTCTGCTAAGCTCATTTTCTTATAACGGAAGAGGACAATAGTCAATAATACTAGTGTGTGGAAAGTGTGGAATACAATGAAACCGTTGATGAAGCCTTTTTTGCAATGCTTGAATGGTCGTGGTTGTCCACATTAAACCGTAAACAGCTTTCGCAAAAATATAACTCTTTGTTGCTTCTGGAGTCTTACGCGTACGCGTACATACAACATATCTTGGTGGTCTGGAATTAGACTATATTACAGATCAGCAGCATGTGTTTAGGTGATGACGCAAGTTGGTTAATATGCAAACGTTCGAAAAGGCATAAATTAAATCGTCAACCGGAAATGGGTAGAGGATGCCGAATTAGCAAATGTTACATCAGCAAGTGATTGCTTCCGACCGAGTCAGTATCCTAGATGAAATGATAGTATTTACTCTTTTCCGTGATTCACCAAACCAGACAAGTGAAAATTCCGAGGATCATTCTGAGCACAACTTATTTTTATCTTTTGTTTTTATAATAACATTTTTCAAACGTAGTTTGTGTATCAAAAGAAAGCTCTGTCACGACGGGGTGCTCATTTCTTTCATCTGCTACTGTTGCATACAAAAAAATCTGTGTGGAGCTCACACAGGCACGATTTTTGATGTTGTTGGTCCTGGTGGGCATTGGAGTTAGTAAGCGTTCACCCTTTAACTCGTCGGCAAACTTTTACTTCGCAATCTTGTAGGCGAGGAACAAAAGCACATCATTATAATTATTGTTTATATGCTCTGCTTTGCATTCGGCATTATAAACAGTGCAGCACCAACAACTGCCCTGGCTCCATTTATTGCCATAATGTTGATCTCTAGTAGCGGGATATTGCATACTATTTTATCTATGTTATCATTATGCCGGGATATCATTAAATAGAATAGAAGTTGAAAGTGTTATGTTCCTCCTTCCCTGCTTTAACTACCTATACACCCGCACAGAGAAATGACAAAGAAACTAAAACTTTCCTCCTTCCTTGACTCTCTTCCTACATTTCTTGTTGTCTGCGTTCAACGTTCAACGTGAAGAGCCCGGTGTTGGTGTGAAGGAATGCAATTTTCACTCTCCAGGAAAAAGTCAACCTGACAATGTAAAGTAATCCTGGAGTAATGAAAATAATCCCTGGAGAAAGCCTTTTTCTGTCCCTCTCGTTTTCATGATAATTCGAGTTTATTGGAGCTCACAACCACGGCCTACTTAGCCTTGATGGACCGTGTAATGTCTTATCCTGTAACAAGCGCCTTCAAGTAGAAGTACAGGAACTTGGATAAAAAGTGTAAGGATGTATGGCTTATAATGCTTTATTTCTCATTTTAATAAAGTTAATCAACAGTGACAAAGACGACAAGGAACTCGTCAAGCCAAAAATCGTGTGTTCTTAAATTCACTTCCCGCAAGAAAGGAGAGTGTACCAAGTTCCACAGCTCTTCCTTAAATGTCACCGTATCACAAAACTTGGTTTTTTATGTGAATCTCATAAATGCTTTAGGGAAGTGTCAGAAAAACGACTTTAAGGGCTTCTCTATAATGTCACATTTCAAAAGTTCGGACGCATGTCTACTAGCGCAAGTTTTCGTCGAGAAGATCCTGTTCCGAAACGTAAATATTGCGTTTCAAGAATTCTGTAGAGAATTTCCAGTTACGCTATAATGCATCAAACAGTTATATGTTACTTTAACGATAACAATTATTAATGAATTTCAAAGAGCATCTCATTAATTGCAAAAAAATTATGTTGCGCAACAGGATGAAACAGTAGCACAGTCGATGTAGAAGATAATAATTTTTATTTGTTGGGCTAGCACAAAAAAGAACGTTATGAGATTAAAGTACGTTATATACTCGTTAGTGTTTTCGCCAATGTTCCTACTAAACCTACGTGTATTACTTCAAACAATCTCCTTTCGTATCCCCTCATAAATTCTCAATCCTTATGATAGAATTGGATTTACAAAGCGGCAAAGGAAACGACGAATATATGTGAATGTGCATAACAATATTCGTTCAATGTGCTTAAATTTACATACACACATAAATGTTCCGTGTAGTTCCTTCCATCCGTTTTCCCAAGGGGAAAGGTATCCGTTCCGCTTCATAAAATGTTAAACATTGTCTATTACTTTACCTGGCTTCTCTCCTTATTTGAGACTTTGAGAGTGACATGTACGATGTTCGTATGTCACTCGCTACAATATTATACCAAAGCGTTGTGAGTTGTGACGCATACATCGCAAGCGAGAAACAGCACCAAGTACAACGTTTCTCGAGTAAGTGTCATGAGATAAGTAAAGAGGCGTAATGCAGCGATTTATTTACAACAACCACGAAATTCGTTTTGGTGACAACATCTGTACTCCCTGGAATAACAGCCGAAATCACATGAAAGAAAGTTTTTGCTCGCAAAAACGCATAATGGCAATATGCGTTCTTCTATGTACAAAACACCTCAGAATTTGTCTTTTTATTTCGTCGACATGCCTTCGACGTTTTGGAAATGAACATTGAGTGATTTATGTGATGGATCCAACTAGCTGCTCTGCTACTCTCATTCTCTGAATGGATTAAATAGCATCCAAGCCACAAAGAATATTGGTTTGGGAGTTAGTTTAATCTGGTTTAGTGATGTGATGAGTTTTGTTGCAAAATTGTACTACGTGAGAAATTGCATGCAATAAATAAAACAAAAGCTAGAGGAATGGTGGAACATTTGATTAGAAACATGGCTCTCTCATTCTCTCCTTTTTTCCATTAGGGATTTGAACAGAGATTCATTTCCTTACCTGCATGACATGGAAATCTCCACCGTGGACGTGGGCTCAACAAAGGTACCTGGTGTGAACTCGCTATTCATGTTAACGCCGATTTTCCTTGACAGTCTTACAGGGTGAAAGAAATTTCCGTTGACGTTTCAAATGGCTTCTTTTTTCCTCATATATACCCCAAACGAACCATCGATGTTTGTGTGCACATCACCTCTACTGCATTAGTAGTGTGAGGAAATTAAAAGTTTTCTCACTAATGAAGAACTCCTTATGTCGCTGCCAATCTGCATAACCAAATGTTGAAAGTTTAGCCTTTTATTCGTCCTTTATAGCAAGAGTAAATGTGAAAACATTTCATCCGAAACTTCAAATCGCCAATAAGTGTATACCTATACCTACGCAAAGACTCGGAATGACAACAAACAAATATACTTTAGAGAAGAGACTTGTACTAAGGTATGCTCTCGAGAGTACTGCGTATAACAATCTCTCTGAACGCTAAACCCAATCTTGCGACATCCTCAACTACTTCTTCTTCTTCTTAACAAGTTTCGAAAGCGCTTTGCTATAAGAGTCATTGCGCTAATACTTCTCCATCTATTTTTAAACTTGAGTTTGAGTCGCACTCAACTTTTCAAGTTGTGCACAAAAGTAAGAAACATATCAAGCCTCCTCTTCTTGAAGCAATCAAAAAACTTTTCATGTACACTAAAACTTCGTTTTTTACTTGCCTACTATATACTTAACTCGCAATTCGAGTTTGAAAGCGGATGTAATGTAAACACAAAAAAAACTTGGAGTTTTCTCTACAATTTCTTCTGCGAAAACGAGGAGATGAGCTTCCAAACACTTACTAAAGACAAAGCCAATTGATCTTTCTGGAAGACATTGTGGAGGATATCTTCAATCCAGCTAAAACTTTTATCTACTTACATTGACCACTTTCTCATGTTTAAATCTTTATAAGAAATGAAATGACGGGTTTCACCATTATAAAAAAAGACTCGCTTTTTAACAGTGTAACTTGGCGAAGTGCAGAGTTTTTTTGTGGATGGTTGTATTGTATATAATATGTTCCTCTGCGTCAATCAGAAATGTCCAATTTTTGTCCAGGATATGCTTTTAAAATTGCGTTAAGAGAGGAGCACTATGTTTTGTTCACAAAGCTTTCACTTCCGAATGTTACGATGAGGGATTACTTTGTCTCTCATGTGTTTCGACTTCAACATATAGCTCCGCACTAACGCAAGCGATGGATTACTTTCATTTCCTTTTTTACCATTCGATTTTCACTGGCTTACTTTTTTTAACGTTGTTGGCGTAAATACGTAGGATTTCTTGGAAGTTTTTGATGATCTCGCAAAACAAAAAAGTATGTTGGCACTGATGATGTTATATAGGATGTATAGTAAAAAGATACCAGAACTCTACAAGTCAACATAAATGCAGGCTGCCATATGAGAGATTTGTAAAATTCCAGGAATTTAAGTTCTATTACAACACATTTGCTGCGTCATCAAACTTTCTGTTTATTTCTCGTAAGAGCGTTTTCACTTTTTGTTTGAATCAGAGTCAAGCACTCTGCCAATGATAACATTTGTAACGTGTATTTTATCTTCGTAGCTATCGAAAATGCAAGAGAGAAAGAATCTGGGTAACATGAAACTTCATTTAAGAACCAAGTCATGACTCATGACAGCTCGCAAATAAATTTCTGTACGAGTGTTCCATTAAATAATTTTCTAATGACAATTCAATGGATATCCCAAGAAAAATTCATTACACGTTTCCGCTCTAAGTATTGGAATTGATTAGAGTGTTCCCTCATTTATTACGAGGATTATTCTCAGAGGGCTAATACTATAGGCACACATTAACACAAAAATTGCTCTTTGATAGAAATAAACTTTTTTCTCTTCGTATTTGTGGTTGGTCAGCATCGAGATCAACACATTCGTGACACAAGAGCAAAAGGGTATTTTTTTCCTGCACTTGATGCGCCATAACATCACTTTCCCTCACTCTTCGCCTCCATCCTCAAAGAGGAAGTCAAGTTTATTAGTCATGTGGCGAGAGAGAACTAAAAGTACAATAGTAAAAATTTGTGTGTTCTCCAATTCTCCCCTGCTTTCTCTCTCACACTCACACACCCCTGTTATAACTTCAACAATTCATTTCCTCTTTCCTCCTCACACGTTCACTACTACGTTCAGTCCCAGCAGAATCAGCAAAATGTTCTCTCGAATGCCTTTCACTTCCTCTCCAAACCTCTCTACTCAAGAGCAGATGCTAGTCTTCTGACCAAAAACTTCGCTGCAGCTTCCGTTTTTATCTTTCAACCGAGAAGATCGACTCACTCACAATATCCGCGTAGTAAGTAAGTACTACGTTTTTCGCATACAAGAGAAACGTGGGACGAGTGAATTTTCATTTCTTTCAGCGAACGTAAAAAGCCCTTGTATTTGCACATGAATGTGGGCAGCAAGTGGAAGCATTGCTTTCTTTCGAACTGGAGCCTTACTTTCTAAATTCATATCATATCAGACTAGGCTGGATATTTAGGTGATAGCACACAGTTTTAGGAGATACAGAGTATGTGCATATACATTGTTATTGCTATACCACTTAAAAGCTCTCAATTACAGTTGTGTGCCAGATGGAGTGAAACTTGTTCCCTCCAACTACTACTCCCTATTATATACATACTTGAGTCTTCCTCTGGCTCTTGGTGGTTGGTACACTGGATCTGGATTCATTCTGACTTCTTGCTTCTTGTATCGATTCCACGAATCTGAAATACTCGAGTGCAAAACTTTTGGTTTTTGTCTTCAAAACCGTGAAGGAGAAAAGATAGGAACGCGGCAACATAAGCTTTTCCCTTTCACTTTCTCATTTGTATCTCCTTTTTGTCCTATCTCCCACAACGCAACAAGCACGTATTATGCACTTTCTCTGCCGCTCTGCTTGTTAGATCATTTTGGAGGCATGTATAAAGGAAGACTACGTCTAAAGCCATTTTCTAAAAGCAAAACTATCAAACTATGGACAAAACAAGGAAGGCGTACAAAGTCGGTCCTACATATGAGCAATATACAGATTTTGTGTAACACTATAAGCCTGATTTACAGTAAAAGCTGCTTAAACGAAAATCTTCCCATTTACAAGGAAGAGGTTATCGCTTCTCCTTGGAAAATGCTGCAAAAAGTGATTCAGAAATCGTATATTGCTCCCTTTTGGTATAGGATTCCTTTCACGCTCGGCGTGTCACTTTCAGAATCAGAAGCACTTTGTGGTGGTGGGGCCGTATACTGGCCGAAGGCGTTCTTCTGAACTGTTGATACAAACATGGTTTGACATCTTGGAGTAAAACGGAAAATCAAGATCCCTTCATGCTTTCCCCTTTGCCATTCGCTGAATGTCCAGAAAAGGAAGTTGGGTAGCTGTACGATTGCTCGTTGGAGTGGCGTGATGGCAGATTAATACAGACTATTAGTCTTCACTAGACTATTCACGCTTTATATCCATTCACAAGTAGCCGCAGTTATAAAGAGAAGTAGTAAAACGAGGATTTGAATACAGGGAAATCCTTTCACTCTTTCTTCCCTTCGAATGAAGATGTCAACGACAAGGCGAGCCACAAATTACTAGAGTGAAATATGCATACGAGGTTCACCTTCGCTTACACTGTTTCAACAGGAGGAGAGCAATAATAAAGCATGAAAAGAAGATGAGATGACTTTTGGCTAGTCTGTCTTTCCGCATACAACTTGAGTATTCCATTAGAGAGATACAAGCACTTACTCTTGTTGGCTTTTCGCTTAAGTTTTTAGCTCTTGCCTAAGTCTCTAGATCATCTTAACAGAATCAATTTGTCATCGTAGCTCGTAGCATTATGCATCGTATCATATTCCATCTCCGACATTATTTTTACTCCCCCTCAACGACTTGATAACCCATATAGCTTTTGTAAGCTATGCGCGCTAGTTCGGATACATGAATTCTTTACTTAAACTCACCTATGTTCCGTGTATTTTCACATGGCTTTGTAAGAATTAAAGTCAACCTTCTTGGGCAATTGGCAAAATTGCCAACGCAGATGCATGGTACCATACAATACGGAACTAGGTTTGGCATTATTACATTTTATGGGGGAATGGGAGACACTACACAATTATACGCGTACAATACATTAGGTTTTCGTTTTCTGGATGTTAATGTGAATACTACAGAAAACACAAGTCCTCAGCAATCATTTATAGGTTGATGCTAGTGACATGTCCTGTAAGAAATAGCAAACTTATACATAATTTGATGCTTGAATAATAGTTACCCGTACCGGATGTTTATACACAAAATGCTTTTTACAGAAACCAATTATTGCGTATCTCAACCATATTGCACATCAGTAGCATATATGACCTCAGCCATGTAAAATCAATGACGTCTTTAAGAATTCTAACGTAATTAACTCTGTACTCAAGTGAAGAGGACGCAGGACCTTGAAAATGCATTCGGCGAATTTTGAGAAGCGGAAAATCGGTCATGATGCATCTTTTATTTATGGTTAGCTAAAGAACTAAAACCACAAGTTAATGAGTTACATATACGCATGTATTGCAAGCGAGAAGTGACTAATCAGAGTAAAATGAGTGAATTTTCTTCACACAGTTTCCTGTTAAAACAACAAAAAATTAAATATTTAAACAAAACGAGCACCCAACTATTCCTCAAATTAAACTTTAAGCCAAGTGAGTTCTCTTAATGTAATAACATTTTTCATACAACGTGCATATCCTTTCATTTGAATTTTTATCGAATCATATCTTGTAAATTAGGATATAGGTTTTCGAAGAAGAAAATAATTAATATTAAATGGAGTTACCTGTAATATGGCTATTGTGTTTAGTAACAAAAGTGAGCGTGGTCGCTGCTTCAAAATATCATGGACACATAGCAAAAAGAGAAAGCAGTTCTTCGCATGAATGTTTGGCCGGAATGAAAACGTAAGTTTAAATTCAAGCAAATATGCGGGGTTATACTCGTAATAATTACATTGTACTCCACTACAGGTATAAAAATGGAACAAAACCCTTAATCGACCCATATACAAGAAAATGCTACGCGTTTGGAACTCAGGGACCTTGTGGCAAGAACATGATATTTTATGAGCACCCTGCGTACTCCAGATCTTCCATAGGCTTCTGCGATTGTGATCAAGGTTTCAGGCATAAATCCTCATGTAGTGACTTTCCAGTCAGAAGAATGGTTTATAACCACGAGGAGGAACAATGTTTTCCAATTTTTTCGCAAGTACTTCTAACCTAAACCTTGAAACCAAATTCTTCATGTATTTTCAGGGATGTAAAGACTTATATGCCTTTTGTTTTAGGGACCATGTCAAACTGGATACTGGTTGAACGTTAGAACAGAGAACAACCAAACTGAATGTCAGCCCAATCCTTGTGCATACAAGTTGAAAACTTCGAGCAGAAATACAAACAGTCGATTTTGGTTTTGGGATCCCCTTCGGAAATCCTGTTTTCAAGCTCAAACTCGGGGGTACTGTCCAGTGGGACTAACATTGGAAGTTATACACGACTCCCATATACCCAAATGCCGACGCAAGAGATGCTTCAGCACGTTTTCAAAGTTCAGGTCTGCCTTAAAATGTAGGGCTGGAAGCCGTTACAGTTACTTTTTACGCGGTTGCTTGATTTCTAAAAAGGTTAATGTTAGCTTTTTAAGGTAATAATGTTACGACTTATGAAAGCATTGCGATTGTGACGAATATACATTTTGTGTGGGAACAAGAAGTAAAGAAAATGAATCTCGTTATTTATTTATTTAAAAACTGAAATCTTCGAAAACACAGGACGATACGAAAAATGCTTATTTAATTACATACTTTATTCACTTTTTACACTTTTTTGCCTAAAATTGTCTCATCACCCAACCGTAAAATCAGATCCATTTCCCGTAGATGTGGTGGGCTGTACTTGAACATGACTTCCAAGGTCATAAGCAAAGACCACGGTGCCGCCTTGCGCAGTTCCTGCCGCTGCTACTGCTGCCTCATCAACAGATTCCCCAACAAATGACGCCGTAGTCGTTGCTGATTCTCCACCTTCTCCACTGGCGCCTATACCCAAGGCTTTATCCCCTTTGTTGGCTTCTCTGTATTTTTGCAGGTACAACTTTAACGGCTCCACGTAGTTATCAAAGCCAAGTGACGACATAGCGAACAGAATATCTTCACCGTTGATCGTCTTACGCTTTTCCTGGTGACAACGATCTGATGCTTCAGATGTGATAAAACTTACAAATTCACTGACACATTCTTGAACACACTCTCGGGCTTCCTTTGCAATCTGAAAAGGACCAATCAAAATTTTACATTCCTCAGAGAAAACAAAACCTATTAATTTCCCTACTAATTTTTAAAATATAAAATTATTAAGTCATGCTTATCGGTAAATGTAATACCTTCCCAGTTTTAGGAATGGATTTTTTCATTAATCGAGCAACATTGGCAATGGGGAGGAATCTATCCTGTTCCCGAAGTAGTCCAGTGGGCTTTTCATCATCTCCATCTCTGCTATCTATAATTTATGATTTTCAAAGGTTAACTTTAATAACGATCAATAGACTTTGCAGTAAACTGCATACTCAGCTAGAATTCCGTATTCACACACACTTGCCACTCTGTAGTTAAAATACATTACATCATCATTAATAATCATTATCATCTTCTCAATCGGTTTTCAGATAAGATCAGTAATCGGGTTGCTGTCATGTCCTTCAGGACATTAACAACTAATTTATTGGACTAACATTTAACACTATTCCATGCATCGTTCATAAACTAATAAACTTACCTTCCGTATCTTCTTCAGCGGCACTAAGAAATAAATGATGAGACGTATCTTGTACTTGGTGAGTTAGGTAAGACGACCCCAAATCTTCATTTTCACTTGCACTATCCATTTTCAATTTTTTGTAAATTTGCAAAGTACTTGTCGCTGGCTAAAAATTAAACTTCTTGATTTAATTTCACGTTTACAACAACGATCGAGACTCTAGCAATCACAAACTCATAAACATAAACTAAGAAAGTAAACAAATAACAAAATTGGAAAATTATCCAGGGTCTAATCAGTAATCACTTTCCAGTTATTGCTGACTAATATTATTATTATTTTGAATCTTGAAGCAGTTATTTATTTTTCCTACATACTTTAAATGCACTCTAAATGCACTGGAAGTAAATGCATCTTCACTCTGTGAGCATTTCGTATGTACGCATTTAAATATTTTCGCAATTATGACTAATCGCAATTAACAAAAGCTCTCTCTGTATTTTCCAGGGAACTCCGCACTGCACTTCTGCTGTTGTTGTGTATGTCCTGTCCAGTAAAAAGGAGTTTGAGAGATGGGCATAATAATACTCTGTTGTTTATAAGACGCTGGATCAAACGAGCCCGGCTTCATCCCATTGCTTACTGATGGCCCCAATCGCGACGTGGTGTTGATGCTAGGCTTCACCTGCAATTGGCAGCACCAAGCCATCTCCACTGGATTGGTTCTGATGACCTCTCAGATGCAATCATACTGCAAATTAAATGCAACTATCCAAAGGACACATGAACCAATGGATTGGGTAAAAGCAGGATGGTCTCTCGTCTTTGTTCCATGGACCATTAGTTTTATGCTGGATAACATTGATGAAGTGGTCAATGGTCAATGATACACGCTGGATATGTTGGTAAATAATATGGACAAATGTAGCTTTTCATTTCTAGAACCTAGTTTTTTTTATTGAGAACTTGACCCTTTGCCACCCATACATTGTGGATCATAACTCTGCGTGGAGTTATCCCAGCACCATAATTGACGAGTAATTGGGTGAGTCATAAGAAATTTGGGAACATTGACAATCCCATTGGGCTTGGTGTTGTCACTGAACGAATAATGGCCATATATTTGGATAACGCTGAGTATTTGGTAGACGAGGAACATTAGCAGCCAGAAGATGATCAAAGATTTCAATCCTTCGAAGGAGAAGATGTGTCGTTGCAGGTCATACAAGGTGCCAAGGATCCACAACATCACAACAAACCAGCAACTATATTTGAATCCTTGGGTGAAGAGTTCCGTTGGAGAGTCTGATTTGTCTGAGCACAGGATGGCGATTATAGTGCAAAGTCCAGTTCCAACGGCGAAGAAGAGGAATGTCGACGTGAAGTGTGAGGTGAGAGAGAGTTTTATCCGGTGCAGGAAGTAATATAGGGACACAAGGGTCATCCAACGGTAAGTAATGTGGATTACGGAGTTGTACAAGTAATCCCCGCGAGGGTCCGGGAATTGAGAGTCTTTTGAGGTTGAATCTGGCAGTGTTTGGTGGATATCAAACATGACCGTTACCAGAGATAGAAGTACCATTGTTCGAATATCCATTTCGGTTGTTTGTATAGGCCAAAATCCCCAAAGCGCTAATCTTCACTGGAGACGCTTCGCTCAGGTAGCTGTCTGTGGGGCCCTGTAAAGAATGGTAACATTCCATAGCAAGATTATCGGTTTGGGCCAAGCCAAGCGTCGCCTGCGATCATACTGCGATAATCTTGCTCTGGAGATTTCATATCGATGTTTCCATGAAATTATTGATGATCACGACGATTTCAATAAAGTTCCAGTATGGAATTTCCAGGAAATGTCGAGCTTCGAGAATGTGTTGCTTCAACTCTACCCAGGTAATATGCTTGTAGTTAGAAAGACATGTTGAATCAATTTAATAATCATAATCAACCATATAACCTTTTTGATAATCATTGCATTATTAATCTTAGACTTTTCAAAACAAATCCTTTTATTGAATAAACTTGATTCATACATTTTTTTATTCAAAATGACAGTTTGGAGTTTAATGTCATGTCACTTTGCAAATACAATGCATGTATCTTTAGGCTGTAGTCCAATTTTCCAATTCATCAACAAATAATATTATATTTTAAATCATTTGGTCAAACTTTACCACAGCCAGAGTCAGGAGCACATCTATTGTTATCAAATCTCTAACTGTAAGAGCATGCTCCGATTCGTTTAAATTCAGGAAATCTCAGGTAATTTGGGAATGCACATAACGTACTATTTAACTAGCATAGCAGTGGATTATATAATCCATGCCATCATATAATCCATTTGTCATCTCAAAACGGAACGAATTATTATACTTAGGCATATATAATATATATTACATGTCACTAGATTTAGAAATAGATAACAAATATACAAATTAGCCATTCAATACAAAAGCTTTTACATATATGTCATTGTCATTACTGAAAAGCTTGTACTTGTACATAGCGTATCTGATTGTAAGGTAATTCAACGTCTTCTTCTTCTGGTAAAAACTCGTTCTGACATGGTTTTTGCATTCTCTTGTGTTATCGTACAATTATATACATTATATATATTATATTACAAAAAATGCCACACAAACAGTACATTAAGGCGTGTTGATGTCTCTGTGGTGTATTATTAAGTAGATAGAATATAACTTAATTACAATTAAACAAAATATAGCACACAAAGATTATGTGGATTATTGTAACGTACGTATGTACTCACACCCACAGTCACGCTTCCTTTTTCGGTATTTACACGGGTTTGAAAGAAAAACATGATTTGATTGTATTGGCTGTGAGACATACTCCACTCCAGCAATAATCCGACATTAATTCAACTTAATTTTGATAAACATTTAAAGCAAATCGGATTAGTTAAAAATTGTGAACAAAGAAAAAACATGTATTATGTACTGGGAAGTATACCATATGTAATGTAACACAACGGCAACGAACATTAATGCTCAATGAGATCGAAAGATATTTTTGGTACAAAAACTACAACGCAATTTTTGATCCTGCACCTAATGTCACAATTTATATTATGAGTGTTGACGCGAAATCTCTAAAGGCAGTTTTCATATATTGTTGTGTTTCGTTTGTTCTCCAGCATGAATTATTGTACGCGTGATAATAACTGTTTAATTGAAGTTTGGTCTTCAGTACTGCGATGAATGATAATGCATTCGTTCATCTCAAACCAGGAACCTAAGCTATATATATTCCTTCTTGCTCCTCAAATGTTTCAGTGAAACATTTTACATCCTCTGTCGCTTTCGTAGAACCAGCGAAGTTATTTTAACAGTTGACGCAATACAAAAAATACAAAAGGATATTTGCACCGTATATTAAATATTAAGACCAGATTTCAGTGGTAACTTAACCGTTGCATTTACTATGGAAGTGAAGCAGCTAACCCAACATCACATCTAATATACACTGAATGATTCCAGATATTATTGGACGTTGATATTACATAAAATCGTAGTGACGTTCGGTGGCATATGCCATAAACATATTTAGGTAAATGTGTCCTGTCATGGTTTATGTTTCAGAAATTTGTGGAAGTTTTGTGCCCACGCCTTCTCTAGTACTCTATAAGAATCGAAACAGGAACAAAATAACTAAGGAATAACGACGAAAGCGAGTCAAGATCACCCTCTTTCATATATGATTGTTTATGCAATTATTATTACTATATGTACACATAATATTCTGGTAATTAATATATGTATAATTATATGCATGTAGGCAGAAAACGAAAAATATAATGACTGAATTTCCTCGATTTTCCAACTGTACAAGGTATTATGACAAGCAAGAGGTTTTCTAAAAGCTAAAGCTGACTTCTTTGTTTCGATCACACGTGTCTGTTGTCGTTGTCACTGTCACCGATGATGGCGACGCATCTCATCTCATAATATATATCTGCAGGACCTTCCTTGTCATTTTCCACTTCAGAATGCAATTTTTGGTCGTGTCAGTAGTGTTGCAGCTACTCAACTACTAACTCGTCGCTCAGATGCGAAATTATTATAATAACTTATGAACTCTTTGGCTTATTTTTTGGAAAGTATCGATTGATTAGAAAGTCTGCAAAGAGGAGTACAAATGACGAGTAAACTCCAATACTCCATTTGATTGTGTAGCTGTCCCTTGCACAAAACTCGTGACGCACAGCTACAAAAAAGAACAGATAGACAGAGGCACGCATAAGATTGACATTCCGGTATAATGTGCATGTACAAGTTGCATAGACCTTGAAAATATTATCGACTTACTGAGAACATAAAGTGAGTAGATATTTACTAGCATTCCTATAACCATTTGGATAAGTTGAAGTGAGGTCAGTGTCATTGCGAGACTTCTCGGAACCTTTATTTTCATAGCCTGTGTATAAACAAACAAACAATTATGTCACACCTGAAGGAAAATCCCACGCAGTCATTTATAAGAACAAAATGTCTATAACAAATTCATGGGAAAGGGTTGACGTAACTTACACGCAATGCAAAATACGGATACATTATTGAATGAACTCCGAAATTCATTACTCCATACCAGCGCTGAATTGGTTCTGAATATGGGTAGATGTGCCAAACGAAGCACATTGTTATGCAGTGATGATACCTACAAGAAAATTCATAAAATGCATGAACTTCATATACTTTCTTACGTGAAGTAGGATGGATTTGAGTGCACTTCTTGTAAGATCACTCGTATCTATGCGCATACTTTATTATAATCATTTCACTCTTTGTAAAGTGCGAGGGAATGCGTCATGTAGTTATGAGTAGCACTCAATATAAATATATTACGCACACATATGAATGAGGTGTGCATGTTCTACGAATCGGAACGGAAAATGAAAATGAATTCAATGAGATAATTATAATGAAATATAAAGGGTAAACACGTACCACTGCAAAAAAATCAGCGGTTGCTTCCGGACGACAATGAAAAGCGTGTCACCGAGCTCGACGAATTTCGAAAGTGCAAATAAGACAGCCCAGAAGGCAAGCGGCTCGTTAAGTCCTTCTCTTATACAAACACTCTTATGAAATCCATTAGGTAAGCTCAGTACATGCAGCAGCTCTTGGCTCATTCGGTAGAAGCCAATCATGGAAAATGCTCCTAGCGTCCAGTTCCATACAATGAGAGGAGTTCTGAGTTCGAAACCTGGACGGTTCTTCATGTACGCCTTCAGACCAAAAATGACCACAAGGTAGATTATTGAGGCGTAGAAGGGAATATTCTTGTTTAGCCTCATGAACGTCTTCCATCCTGGGTCGTCCACTTTCTCCATCCAGGTTGACTGGAATACTGGAGGATTTTCATATTCCCAAGGCACATGTGCCCACTGGCTCAGAGCCGTTGCGTTTTCAAACATATTTCCACTGGGAATAATATTGTATGAATGGTAGTCACTCTGGTCACTTTTTAAGTCAAATAATAAGCTTGGCTTGTCACTTTGCAATGACGTATACACATGACACACTGGCACAAGCATAAATGTATATGTACACACTCGGCGATATGACTGACTCACTTCAACAGAAAATTGCTCACGAGGTAGGATATATTTTTTAGGTATGAAGGAAGCGAGTATATTATATAACCCTTCAGTCGTTATTGTTGTTTCGTTGGAAGGTTATCTTATTAATATTTTATTATTTTCAAAGTTTCCTTTTCACTCCGTTGTACAATCAGTCTTTTCAAAATTGGAAAAATTGATTAAATGTTGAACTTCTCATATACTCCAGAAGTAGTACTCGTGCAACAACACTTTGTCATACGTAGTTTGTCCATTTTCAAAAAGAAAAGAGAGCAAGGTTCTCATGGACGGATTGATCGACTTATTGCATGGACTTGTTCCCAACCCATGCAGCACACACTATGGTCTCATATATTCCAGTCTCCAGAGGTAGTCCAATGACCAGAGCGTTTATTGTGTATTATTGTGTATATATATACGTACCAATTTTCTTTATCGGATTATGGCTTTATTGGAATCGTAGTTTTTGGGGGGCTCTATTATACAATATACAACAGAGGAAGAATAATGTTTCCCAGACCGTTAGTTAGTGAGTCCACCACACCAACATTCTTGGACGATTGGTTTGATTGAGTAGGAATTTTATATACTTGCTACTTTGTTACTCCTTTACACTTACACACCATCACACTCTCGTTTTACTAAAACTCCCGTTCTCGCTCTCTCTCTCCCTTCTGTCTTCTTGACGAGCGGTTGTGCACACCTGAAGGTGAGTTAAGGTTTTGCTACCGCTATTTATTTCATTCGTACAGGCAGAAAAGCCGGAGAAAAAATGATTAGATACATGTAAAAAATCTACCACACAATGTACTTATGTTCGTATCAAACACTATTCCATGGTCCATCTAATATCTCTCCACTAGAACACAAGCACACGTACACATATTATCCGTATCTTATATCAATATCTGCTTTTCTTCTTCTCCCTTCTCTCTAACCTCTGCGATACCTTATAAAAGTTGTGCTAGAGCTGTATTATATATGTTCTTTATTAGAAGCGAATCTACAGCAGCGGTGTGGCACACGACGACGTGAGACGTAATACACAACCTCCACAACACGCATACAATATATCCAGCACCTATTCCAACTTCCAACTTTAGGGAGAGGAAGTTACTAGTGATCGTGTGTGCAAGTAAGTAAAGTAGTGGGATGAAGCCAGGAGCAGCATGCAATATAATGTGCGCTTTCCACTCGCTAGGAACATTAAAGGCTTTTCCTTTCCTTACTTTGCTCTACTCCAAAACTTGTAGTATATATATATTGCATGCATGTGCTTTACTGTCCTTTTTTACCGTTCACGCAGAGTTCCAACTAAAAGATAGGTTGGTTTGGTTATAAAGTTTACAGTATTACAATTGATGGTTGTTATTATAAGTTAACTGCCAATAGATAATGCGAAAGAGTTTCAGATAATATGCTGGATGACTAGACTTTTGCAGAGAGTTGGCCATTGTGGGCGGATGAATGAAAATGAAAATATACATTTACATATGTACATAGTAGATATGCCTAGGGAAATCTATTATATAAGATTCTAGTATTCCTTTTAGAACCGATGCACAACTATAAAACTCGAAGAGAAAAGGTGCGGTGTGATCTGGATAGTATGCTGTGGCTGCGTGGTACTTTTCGCATAAACTAAAATTTTTGCTTGGCATAAGTCACTCATGTAATGCGCGTTCAAAAATGCACTTGTACCATTCATTCTCATATGCTCGTGATCCAAGAAATTGAAAACCCGCTGGCTCTATTCTTTTCGTCTGCATTCTGCACACTGTCTGTGGAAGAGTCTTGTTTAAAAGTGTACAAGGCTATATATATTCGCCATCTGGATGTTAATGAATATTGTAAAAATCTACCAGAATGCATATATATGCTAAATCCCTGAAACATTTGATGTAAGTATTGCATGGCGATGCTCAACGCGAAACATGTCACAATTAACGGATGGCGGATGGATTCTCGACGGCCCATCCCATAATTTTCACTTCCTTACGAGAGAGTAGAGAGCAGAGAGAAACGATTAATTGGACTGCAGCATGTCAAAAAAAGATTTGTCTTTCGTATAGCGTGAAGTAAAGTGTTTTGAAGGAGTGTGTGGTCATTGCGCTTAGCCCCAAAGTCTACAAGCAAAAACACACAAGACAATAAAATTCTCGTTATGAATGTGGCTGCGGTGCTGGTATCTAATGAATTTTTTAGTAGTACAAACAATCCAGTATATCCTATTTACTAATTAACTGGGAGGAAAAGGAAGGAGTTACAAATGCCCACAGAGTTAAGTCGACACTATATATCCAGCAGGATTTATTATTCGTCAGGAGACATGTGTATGTGCGTGTACATTTCCTTTCTCTGTTTACACACATAAATCTTCCATCACAATTCATTATTGAGAAATTTGCCATGTGGAGTCCTTGCTCGAATTCATATTGGTACAAGCACAGTAGCACAGTTTTTTTCGTACTGACTGTGATAATGAAATACTATACTCTAGTTAGGAGGCGAACGGGAAAAACGTTCCAAATTCTGTCACAGTCACGAATTTTACCATGAATTTTGTATGATGAGATGATGACATACACACGACACATACAGTTAGGTATAATCCGTGTTCATCAAACCCAAACATGAGTGTAAAGTTTCGACTCATCAGCCTACATCGTTCGAATGAATACGTATACGAAATTGTTAGCTACAGAGGGACCTTATACAAATAACCCTTTTGCTTGTCCGAATTCTGTATTATGCAACCGCTGCATTTCCATTTTACATATATACTACCTACATCCGTTTTTATGGGCAAACAGTCGCACATTATACGAGTGTATGTGTGGATATTTTTTGCAAACACATTCGACACACGCAAAAGTGTGACTATATGTACATTTTATACGAACCTTACTCGTGAGTGTATTATACGTGTGCATATGAACGAACGAACTACGACTCACTTGGGATGTTTCTGTTTTTTCCAGTCTTGTGTCCTGTGGTTCCTTCTTGTCACTGCGTCTGTGTAGCCTGGGGTTTTCACACTTTTTGGCAATACTATATCGTTGCCTTACGTTATACTGATAGCGAGAAGTCGTGTTTTGTGGAAGAAAGTATAGTTGTGTTGTATGTATGGTGCAATGTCCATCAACCAGTATAGAGCCTTGAATCATGTTGAACATTTAGTTTTCCTTCCAGCCCTCACAATTTCATACACTCAATTACACGTTTCTGCTTCCAAACCCATGCATGTGTATCCAATTTGGTCGTACTGAATCGTTCGTTGTCGACTCGGGTCTTGGGCAAGATCATGAGAGAAAGAGAGATTTGAATCTGCTGGCTGGTTGATGGTTATATTTTTTGCTCATTGGGTATGGCCTTTCCAGAGAATAAGTCCAATTCTTTGTCCCGAGAGGAAATGTGGATGATGAAGGTGAAGGTATGAAACAAAATGCCACTTTACTGCTGTTAACTGCTAGTGCATGAATATAAGGATTACTTATGTCATATTCAATATAATTGCTCCATTTAGTTCGATCCAAAGATTACAAAACTTCCTAAATCATCAGCCAAGCAAGTACCTCTCATTCAGATGTTTAACAATGTGTAACATTATTAACTCACACGGCGCGCCGCGCGACTTAATAATGACGCTAATGAACAAGGTTTGTCCAGACGTGTGGATATGTTGCATACTATCACGAAAGCGAAACCGAAAGTTGAAACTGACGTAGGTTATTGCAAATGACCCCATATTGGAATATACTTTGAAAACAATAATACGCACTAATGCTTGAGTAATTAGCAGTAATGTTCCACTAAAGTAAATGCTTAAATGCTTCTCATGTAAAATGAATTCCCATGCGAGTTTCAAAAGCAATGGCTTGATGTGCCTTCATGCTTTACGTTAACAATGCTATAATATGGAGCATTAGCCACATCTGTAATAAATATGCAAACGGAAACCAACGTTCGGTTTTTTGCTTCTGGGTTGTAACGTTGAATTCTAAATCACTGGGCACGTCACCCGTTACAATCTAGTTTATAAGGAATAAGCTAATAATAATACAAATACTTGAACTCACTTACGCAACATCCGTTGATGTGGTCAAAAACTTGTTCACCAGAGCTTCATAAAAATCGTGACATATGTGCACAGTGTCACCGATTTTTAAAGACGCTGCTAAACAAGTTTTCTTCTCAAATGTGGATGTTGCGAAATACCCTGAGAATGAAACTTTAGTAAGAGAAAGAGAGGATATGTAAGTCTGAAGAGTGTTCGAAACTAGACTATGCCCATTATAGCCATGCTAAACAGTCTGTCTAGCCCGAGAAATAAATGCATTGTTCTTTGCAGAATCACTGTTGTCCTGCCTCGGTCGTGAGAGATAAAAGAGTAACTTGTTCATGAGTGAAACTAAATAATTTTTTAATATTAATTTCCGGTTTTCCGTCAGCATGAACTAAACTGAAGTAAGTCTTAAGTAAGTTCAATTTGGAACTATTTCGTTGACCTTTATTAACATTCCCATCCATATCGGCCATATAAAACCCAGCTCCACCCTCATGATGTAGTATTATGACTGACAAATACTATTTTCAATTAACTTCGTACACATAGTGTAGCTTCGTATACCTTTTAAACGGAAAATCTCTAATAAATATATATACACATAAATCTGACTTAAAGTGATGCCTGAAAGTGTATAATATGAATTTCTTGCTTCGATGCAAAAGTTATTTATTGTAGCGTGGCAAATATATTCTCCATAAGTACGATAAATACTACATTTGAGTAATGAATCACCCTCCGCCATCCACTATGATGATGACAATTTTCCATGAATGAATGTAAACGCAATAGCTGCATTCAAATGTACATATGTCAATGCCAATTTATTAAAACATTTACTTGAATAAATCAGTTAAACCTTCTCACATTTTCTACGGGCACATGAACATAAATATTTGCAGAGTGAACATGTTTTTTAACTTAAACTACAGGATATTGAGGTTACCTCCGATGAATGTACAAACTTTCCTCGTTCAATTTCAAAACGTGAGTAATGGAAGTTGATTCCATTGAGGCATGACATGACTTTGACATGCGTCAGAAGTTGTGTAGATGAAAATAAAAAAATAACTATTAAAAAATCTTTATCACGTTAACATTTTTTCCAGTGTTTGAGCTACGCATGCCTAAACTGAATTTGCAATGTTCTTCAATATTTTTCTATCTAGGATCTAGCGTGAAAAAAGATAATAACAATGATTTTCTGCTTGGTACATTGATTTTGAATTCGTAAGTAAAATACGCTAAATTGACAATTTTTTATGCCACGTGGAACAAAGCAATTATTACATTTTTGAAATGTTGCAAAAATAAAATTTTATTGATATAAAATCTTATTTACCGTATTAAATAAAGAAGGAAACTGCATATGTCGTAAATGTTAATTGGATGCGCTCACGTGCATCTCGCGTCATCAAATCATGAACGTCTCTTGGCGTCATCATCATATCATGAACACCCTATGGCGTCATCGTCGTTTGATTACCCATTCAGTACTTTCCTAAGCTTTGACCTTGTTCGAAGGCTCTTGCAACGTGTGCACTGCAAATATACATACACGCGTATTGCATAATCTTTACGGTATCTGGGTACAAACTCCTGATAAGGTATTCACTATAAAGTGGAAGTCCTTATCGCCAAACGACTCATCGTCAGCTCCAACCTTAATCAGACAATAATATTTATTGCAAACACTAAATAGTTGGGAAGAACGCATTCTACCTGGCCTACATTATTTCTAGTTCCTTTACGTCATGTTTAAACTTGAGCGATGACAAATAACTGTAATTCCTTATTGATTTATCTACTAATTTATAGAGGAAGTGTCTTACAGATAATTGTTGTTAGACATAAATCCTTCGAAGCATATACCTATTATACTTCTTGGACTGGTCGATAATCCAAACCAAATAACACCCTTTCAGCACAAAGATTTATTCCGAATAATATACACGCTTTGCCGAAGTATGAATGATGCGAATTTTGTAAAGTAGTAGGATCACGCCATATGTTTCTTATGACAGAAAACTTGCTCACAATATGAGTGCTACAGATCTGACTGAACCCGAGATGGTTGGTTGCTGTGTCGTATTCTGACAATGTGGTCACTCAACATATAAAAATTGGTCTCATGAAAATACATACATATTTTGGAGTATTTACTACCTCCAGCCTTTATCATCAGCTATTCATTCATATTTTCTGAATGCCAATCGGTTAAACCATAGACATGGATTCGTGTAATAGTTACGGAAAGGATGAAATGAAAAGCATAAAATTAATCCGACTTAGTGCTCAGATAATTTATAGTTTACCCAACCAAAGAGTATTTGGGTACGTGTAACACGCCCGACTCCAGAAAATCTTACGCACATAGACATACATGAATACCATGCATTACGAACGATGTATGAAAAATTATTTACCTTTGTCATGAATCACAACCAGAACATGCCATATTTGATCATGTGAAAAATTTCTAATTAGCCCGATGAGTAATGAGTCAGAAAACATGGATTATGTTGTGCAAACATTACTTTGTCATAACATAATGACGATGAGTCGCTTGAATTTTGTTTGATATGCCCAACTTAATCACAAAATAGATTATCCGAGACGCGGAAAATCCCTCATATTATTACTCCATACGAAAGTATATGGAGTTATAATTTTGTCCGGATTCGACATTTGAGGAGAGAGAGAGAGAGAGGAGATTTGATTTGATTTTACATCAACTTTACATCAACTTTACATCAACTGCACCAACTTTTACGTCACACGTCAGCTACCACTACCACCATC
>JAQFZW010001820.1:0-22329 GCA_034687055.1 Heteromurus nitidus
GCCATCAGCTCTCCATTCTATTCTTCTTCAAGCCCACATTATGGCACTTCCATTTCATTCTAATGTCTCCTTTCTATCCTTGTAACTCACTGACTGGCGTTCCCAGGTCAAGAATACAATATCGACTCTGAACGAATTATTATGATCTACTTCCCCCTCTACACTCGCTTATGCGAATTCTTTCTTGCTGTCGTCAGAGTCAGCAATTTTTAGACATATGCTCACACACGGAGGAGTCACTGCTGAAGCAGTGGTTCCCACACTGATCTTTTTTAGTGTTCCCACACCAGGACGCGAAAATAGGAGAGAGGGAGAGAGACGCGCGTCTTAGGAGAAAAAAAGTGAAATCATTACACGTAACCATATAAATCCTTTGCATTGCCATTATATGAATTATGCACATTGGATTTTCAAAAAATGAAGATTTTCATTTAAAGAGAAGACCTACTTATTTCTATTCATTCCAATTGAAAGCCGACCCAGTCACGATGTATGACAGGTTGCTTGGACCATAATAGTATTGGGCAAGTTATGTCGTATTGAGATCAACGAATGAGGCTCTCTTCGATTAACATTGACAACCCAAGAGCACATTGAAATATAAGCACGAAATTAGAGCTCTATTTCCAATATACGCGTACCACACGATGATGTTTTCTTGTAAACCGCTTTGACATCGTGATACATACTGAATTTACCAGAGTGTAGGCAGTGTTGTGTGGCGCAAACATCGCCAAGAATAGTCCTCTCAAAAAAAACTGCAGATGTAAATATAACTGCGTGTGGAAGCAGGTTACGTTCATGAATAACACCCGGCATGTTAGAGGGTTTTTTCCACGTATGTTGTCCAAATTTAATTGGAATTATAAAGGAGGTTTTGAAACCAAATACCTGCTTCAATATCCCATGTATAACTCGCAAGTCGGAAGCATTCTGAATCCACTAGCAGATGCCAATGCTGCGTATAGAAGTTTAATTTTAATCACTCTAAATTTCAGGGCGAAACTACAACGTCATTTAAATAAACTCACAATCAAAATCTATAAACCGCTCAGGATGTTAATTTGGAATAGGAAATGAAATATTCACCAGTACTCTACTATCGACAATCGTCAACAAAAAACTAAAGTCAAAATAATGAACCAACAACAATCCGTTTAAAAGCTTTGTGAAAAATACAATGCTTGGCAAACCGAATCATTTGATCGCCCTCAATGCCTCAATCCCTACATAAGCTCAAGTGTATGAAAATTACGAGACGTTACGATGAAATTTTCTTGGACAAGAAGACAAATTAATTATATGATTTATTTTGGTTGAAGTGATTAGTCATGATATCATCATCATATAATTATGGATATGATATTAAACATGAATGATCAGTGAATTCTAAAGTAACTTTTGAACAATTAGGTATGTGCAGCTATTAAATACACGTAGATATTGGGCTACATATTATACTCATAGAAGATATTAGTTAATGAAACTACTAATCCAGGAAAATGTTAAGTTTGACGATGATCCTGTCATTCCAGATATACTCTCTGGTTTTAATGACATCATGCGGAAATCCAAGTCCCACACATTCAGGGTTATCGCCAACAACTGGCTTCTGCCAATTCGATCCCGAACAGAGCTCTTTCGGATCCCACATTCTCGACTTCAAATCTTGTGGTCTTCCATGAGATGTATTCTGGTCGAGTACATGTATGCGCATTTTGTTTGGGAATGGCCATTCCAAAGGTCCATCATGCTCCCCTTTTGTAATTCCTACATGAAGAAACATCGTAGTGGCAGAGTACTTTGGAATCATTTTCACATACATTCGGTAGCCTCGTGGATAAATGTAGAAGCTGTTTGAGCGGAGGACTCGATGCTGGTTCCAATTATTTAATTTATATGCCATTCCCGTGACAATCCAGTAGTAGGAGAATACCCGCTTCCCGTTTTCAATATGAATGGTGCTGTTATATTTAGAAATTTCTGAGGACCGAGGTCCAACCTGGCCACTCTTTAGGTTCGGAGTGTCGGCTGCTCCAACTGAACTGCTCCCATCCTCACTTACTACTCCACCTCCGCGAGTGGTGAAAGTAGTCTGAACATCTTCATCCGTTCCAATGACCTCTTCCGCCCGAATCGGTACCGGTGGGATATACGCACGGCTGTAGCTTTCTGAATCATCAATGACTGTGGAACCGCCACCACTAGTGCCTGAACTTTCCGTCCGTCGAACTCCTGCTAAAACATTCATCACCCTTCGTTGATTTCGCTTGATTTCCAGGTCTTGCTCAATAATTTTCTCTTCGAGACTCAACAGCATTGCTTTCAATACATTTAGCTGGTCACCAAGTTGGGTTTCCAGGTTGTGAAAGCGGTCTTCTATTTCACCTATGCGATTACCAATAAGGAGCAAAATTAGAAAACCAGAGAAAGATTTAAAATACTACTTTTAAAAATGAAAACGAAAAATTCCACTTTCCAGAACTTACTCGGATTACACACCCCCTTGAGAACCCTGGCTGCAGTTGCCTGAGCTGTGGCGACCAACTGTTGACTAGATATTTTACATGTTGACACTTGAATATCTGTCGCGTCACCCGTGTCCTGAGCATTCCTGATGAATTCGTCGATTGTGTCTTCAAACCACTGACTGTTGCGTGGCCGCTGGGTGTTCGCCGACGATAAGCAGAGAATGAAGAAGCTCAGAATAACCGTGACTTGGAGGAAACGATTCATGATTTATAATTTTGCTTCGTTCCTGGCTAGATTTTCACACATTAGGCAAAACTCCGTTTTTTCTGAATTACAACTTGCAATCGTCAACTCGACAGGAAGTCTGGATCTGAAAGGTTAATCCTTGTCCCATTCTCAATTAAGCGACAAATTCCACAAAATCATTTACGGGATACAACATGGTCTTGACGGCAAATTATGGTAGATTGCTTTCACGATGGTGATCTCATAAAAGTTTGCTGCTCATAAGCTTTATTAAGTGGTCATATCATCATATATACAAAGAGTTGACTTCATATTACGTCTTGTGCATCGAGTGGAAGGAATAAATCACGCTCTATCTATCAAGCAGCGAAGTTCAGTCATTGACCAACATCTTCATGGTGAACAGATAAATAGCGACCACCGCAGGGAATCATCGACGTTGAAACATTTGATTTTGGGTATATATATAAACGTCGTAAGAAAATTGAGTGCGGATCTAATGATGCACATTTAATACTGTCGATTTCTGTCATTGAACATGAAGTTGATCATCATGTGAGTAGCTTGACTGTTTACCAATGTGTATAAATGAAAGCTTGTGTTTGTGCCAAATAACTTTTTGCTGATAACAAATTTCAACACTTACACAAGACATTTTTCAGTCATTAGTCTACGGGATTACTTATTCATATGGATTTATATCGTTAAAATCGAATATACATGGAAAGTCTATATTATGTAGATATTTGCGAATGTTGACGACTGACAAGTGCAGTAGTTCAAAGTGTAATTTTAATAGGCTTCAGCTACAGAGAACTAAATGAAATCGAGAGCGAATTCCTATTTTTCTGACTATATATTTTTGAACTTAAATATGACATGTGGAGATTAAAAAAGGGCGACCTCCGGTATAGTATGACGACAGCAGTTGACTATACATTGTTTATTTGGCTTTGGCGGAACATAGCATAATTATTTTTTATTCAAATATTCCATTGCTTTATCGAGTATGTGTGTTTTTAAGGTTTTACGAAGACCTGTTTACTTGTTAGCACTCAAATGCATATAAATACTTGAGAGAGAAACTTTGCGATTTATTGCAAATTATATTATGCTAAATCATGTACGCAATCCTATGTTTCAATTAAAACAATTATGAAACAAAATGAATGGCATGAAATGCCGGTGCATACGGAGGACGGAGACAAGCTCAAACCACAATCATTAATGCGACGAAGTAAAAAAATGTGAATAAATTCTATCCGATTTATTAAATTCACACATTTGAATATTCTTCTACGATTTTATATTTATCAAATTGTTAATTAAATTACATTTGAACTTTGGATGTTATTATCCTTTAACTATGATTATGGGACAATATGTATATATCTCTCCGACCAGTAGAAATGTATAGCATATATATTTGTATCTGTTGGTACACCATTGTCATCTTGAATAATTTCTTGAACCTGTGTATAAAACGCAGTGCTTGTCCTTCATACGCGGTGTCTTTCTCGACGACTCAACGAAACAAAACCCAATTCACGTTCGGGATGAAGTATGAAGACAAGTAGAAATCTGAGTACGTCAGTAGTATATATGCACGATAACCTTGCACAACTCTCTGTGAGAGATTTTTTTCCAAACGTCCATCAGCACCGCCCATAAAAGAGGCCTAAGGAATTCTGGAGTTGGAATACGATTCGGGTTTTTTACTACCACCAACCACTCCATTCTCTCTCTCTCTCTCTGTTACTCCTCATCCTCAACCGTTCCAAGTGTGTGACTTGAAGGAGTATGATAGTAGCGGTCATGAACATGAAACAGAGGAGAGATAAACGAGAAAGGAGAGAAGAAAATACTCTTCTGGAGAAAGTAGTCCCGTATGAGGATGGATGCTGTACAAACGGGGAAAAAACTTCGCTCTAGAAAGAAGGATAAACTCTTCAGCCCATTTTATGTTTACCGAAAGCAGCGTGCTAGCAGCAGCACAAGAGTACGTTCTCCGTGAGTACACGTCCATCTCTCCTCTCTCCTCGCTTTCCCAAAGCCGAGCAGGAGTGGAAAGCAAGTAGTCAGAGTCGTAGTAAAATTATCGATCGAAACTATGCGCGAAAGCATTTGCGCCTTCGTTGAAGGCATTGGAATAAAGCACACAAGTGCAGAGGGACACGTAGTGCAATGTATATATCGACATAACCCACATGTAAGGTTCATTGCGATTAATTTACTAATAAAAAAATACTACTCTATACCTTCTCCTCTTCTTCTCTTCGAAAGTATTATTTTTTAATCTCTTTCTGTCGTAATGAAAACAACAAATAATATTTCCATAATATGTGGAAGAAGGCAGGAATCTTACTAGTTCCCTGCAGTGTTGGTGTTTAGTAGATGAGTGTTTAGTGCAGCAAACAAGTCAATTTACTTCCCTACAGCAGATATACAAACGGAGCTACAATTATAGAGTGGAATATTCAACAAATTGATTTCCGTGTCGAGATTTTCCCCCACCAGTTCCATATCGTCATGGGAGTATGAATGGAAACTTTCCCGCAACACAACTTCGTCAATTATGGTAAGTAGCAATTTATTGCAGCCCTTTACAAATACTTGGTATCTATCCTAAATGGTTTCTAACCTAACAAGTATAGATGGAGGAGGTTTGCTATGCGTTACGTATCTAAATTCAGTCCGATATTAGGTAGGTATGAGTGGACACCGGCCAATCAACACATTAACTAATTGTAAGGAATGATTTGAAAGTGTTTACAGCGACATTTAGATCATTGAGTGAAATAATACGTGGGGCCCATTCAGACGGAAAACTTTCCACCTGGTCAAAGGAGGAAACAAAAATGTACTCAGATTCTGGTGAATCAATTTATGCAGTAGAAAAGTACAAGTGGAGAAAAGTACTAATGATTTTACTATTTCACATTTATTACATGTATTTCTAACCTTGCAGATTGCACATGCACAATTGTAGTTAAAGCAAGGGCAAATATTGCTCCAGTAATGAATTGGAAGGAGTGGCAACTGGCAAGGCGTCAAATTTTAGTTGTTTGTTAGTACATTAAATTCCATAAAAGTCACAGTAAACAATGCATCAGCACCCTTGAGCTGAATGAAATGATTTCCACGAAAGGAAAGTGATTAGGTGTCGTGTGGACAGAGTGCCGGTGCAGAGAAAACCGACTAAAAGCCAGGAAACAAAACATAAATCACTAACGACACTGATTGTGAGAGTGTCATTTGCCATTCATTACGCTGCCATTGAATTACCGCAATAAATTTCATGAAATATTTTAGCAGCAACATATTGAGTTCATCGTATATGCACAGCTTACCAATACAGAACACAAGTACATAAGTAGTAGGCATAATATGCTTGTTTGTATTGTTGTTACTAATCCCAAAACTATTTAGCCATATTTAAAGTACCTACAAGGCGAACTTGAACCTCGACCAGACATATTTCCGTCAACGTTTGAATTTTGACGTCTCTAAATATTAGCTAACCATGTATTTTCTTATATTTTAACTGCGTTCAAACTCAAATCAGTATAATGCGTTAGTTTCCGTTTTATCCCTTCATGATTATAGCTCATGAAATCGTCTGCTAATATCAAAATGAAAAGTGTAGAAAAGCAGACTTTCTTGTTCGAAAATACCCAAGAACAGCTTTTCTCACTGGACGGCATTCACCACCGTACTAACTAATCGTAATATGTAAGGCATAAAGGTTTGCAATATTGGAATTTCCAGTTCTGTGCAAAAAATGTGTGAAGAAAATTGATTGTACACTTTTGTGGAAAGGATTGTTTATCTGCTTTATAATGCTACTTAATAAATCAAATCTCAAATTAAGTCGTCGAAAACTAAACCAAGCTGTTGCTAATCAAACTGAATAATTACAATGTCACTAATCCAACTGACGACTTCAGCCATTAACAACTGTAGTCAAGTAAAATATTGTAGACTACGTAACTTATAGTAAACCATTAACTCTTTTGTATAATTGCAGACTGACTCCTGAATCAGCCTCTACTACAATTACTAGTCAGCTTCTTTACCAAGCCGGTTTTCTGCATGCTCGTTGATTCACAGTAAATAATGTCGCAGGAAAAGCCAATGATCCACATTCAGGTGAGCTTATAGCTACCACATAAGACAAGGCCAATATGTGCCTAATGGCATATTACAACACATTGAATGTAGATTCTCACTTTAAATCCGCTTTGCGTTTGATTCTGCTGAACTTCACGACTTTGGTGATTGAGACTTTAGAATAGATATATTTAGTTATCATGAATCATGCTGTTACAAATTACAAACACGGTCACTTCATGCATTTTAATTTCAGAGCTATAACTTTAGTTTTAACTGTTCTTGCCGAAAATAATAATTACATTTTACCGCGACCAGATTATTATCATAGTCATTGGCATCTATTCAGGTAGTTAGCCAACAAGCTGGCAGCACGAGCACATTCCATCTTTTTATATTATTTTGCTTTAATTCTGTTGAATGCTAAAAATTTTATCATGAGAAAGGCCGTATTGATGTACACTTTTAGTCGTCATCGGGAACGCATAATGAATTGCATTGCATTGGTCCCTCCATAATTACGTCGAAGCGTTAAAATTCCATGGTCATAATGATCTTAGAATAATTATGTTAAAAACGTAAATTGGTTTTATACAGTAGTTTGGATATTATTATTGACGACATTATTAACGACATGAATGAGGAAACGTTATACCTTTTTAACATTTTGTTCGTTTGGATTCACTGGTTTTCAGCATGCATAACGTCGATTTCCTAACACTCCCAAGATACCAAAATATTCGTATTTGCGACAAAATTTGAAGACGTAAGCAAAAATGCATGTATATTTAAGATACTAACATATTACGATGCTTAAAAGTACAGTAAAAATTCTGCATATGATAGGATATGTGGCATGTGGTATGCCGTCATATGAGCATATATAGTAAAGACTTTTCCTTTGACTTCAAATTAATTTTGACACTATTTATAGAGCACCTCTTTGTAGATCGTCCCTATTAGATTCATGCTCCAATGACATTTGCCATTTAACGAACATAAAAAATTGAACGAAGCACCTTCATCTTCTTCTCGGCATGCTACGGCGATCAGCACTAGCTATTGCTTCAGTTTAGTCAATTTTTATTCCCATAATAAGTTGGCAAGTTGCTATCTGACGCGTTTTTGCTATGAGCGATATAAAAATTATTATTATTTGTCAAGTAGGCATAAATGTGCGCACTCCTTTTCTTTAAACTCAGGTGTTTCGTGCTCAAATAATACAAGAATTTCTGTAGCAGGGAACAGCTAACTTTCTCTCTGGAGATATTTTTATATTGAGTTTTACTGTTCTTTCATTTCATTTCGCAACTGTGGATTCAGATTCTTTCACAATCACCATAATATCCTCGTTATTATGAACATTTAATGTGCATATAAAAGTAAAATAGTAAAATAGTTGAAACCACCCTTACAAAAGGCACGAGTTTTTGAATTAGAATATGAGAATCAGCGATGATGTGGCCTGCCCAGCGTGCATATAAAATATATGTAAAATAATGTCAATAATATTGCACACCAGTTAACAACAATCATCTCTAAATATTGAGCTTGTAATATTGGCTTGCTGATCAAAGAATGTGTCATCAACATATTATTCCTACATGCAGCAGGAGTTATATTCAATTTGTGTATGTTGCTGCTAAATATTGTAATGCATAATGTGCTTATCTATTTCTTGCGGATTACTTATATCATCAGTGGTTAACTAGTCAAAGTTTAAAATGAATGCGATATTTTTAGCTAATAATTATTCCAAGTTAAAACCACAAACCCTTCCTCTGAGGAGAGGAACATCGATCCTGTGATTTTATCGTTAGAAGTAGGGGGCTACATCGGGGCATTTTTTTGCAGCTCGTACTTTTACAGAGAGGATACAGTGACGGGTTCTATTGCTTTCAGAATACGTCCAACCGTATACTGAGATCACCCAGTCATGAATCGATTTCAACAGAAATATCGCTACTTTCGCTCTCCAGCTTGGGTCCACTTGTTCGAATTCCTTCGCCAATTCCAGACACTCGCCACCGACTGACTGTCCCAGGTTCCAGTGATGGCGGAGCAAAAGGGCCAGAAGTGTGGGCTGAGGAGGAGAATGATCTCATTAGGAATTTTGGAGCACTTTTCAAATTCCTTGGATTGCCAAAGTCATTTTCTACATCCGACATAAATTCGTCTCTGCTCCATCCAGAAAATGGGAAGCCTCCACTACGAAAATCCAGCTCAGAGATGGACCTTTCACAAGTTCGGTGTAGTGACGTGATTTTTCGAACTCATTTTGGCCCGACATCCCGTAGCTGTTCCACATGGGTAGCTGTAGGTGACGTCTCCTCTACATCCCAATTACCCTCTCCACAAGGCCGCTCTCATCTTGCACCGAACGGAGGCTCGTTCACTCCTGCGGACTTGATTCGTTCTGTAAATAAAAAGATTAGACAGCTTTACATCCGGAAAAGGCTGCTAGTGGCTTATCGAGCACTGGAACGATTAAGTCAGAGTGATTTCGATTTGGAGAAATTACCCGTTGTTGTTTCCATGAATTCAATTACATGTCGGAATGAGCCTCCCATCCCCATTCCAACCACAGAACTAGACACACTCAAACTACCGAGCAAGAAAAAACCAAGTAAGGTAGTTCCATTGACTTTGAAAGACGTAGAGCGTGAGCGAGGTCGTCCACTGTCCAAATTCGAACGAAACATGATGATTTTTAATTGGTTACATTCCCTCGACGAATCTTCATATGACTCATTAGAGTAAAATGCAAAAAAAAGGATTATATCTATACATACATACATATATATCAGAATTGCGATAATTTAAAAAAAAAGTTTTAAATCTTCGAACTTCTTCACAATGTCCAACTGTAATGATTAAAACAGCTATTGTTGCCCATTCGAGACTGTGCGAAATGCAAATATTATCTAAAACATTGCAACACGTTAAGTAAGTGTCGTTATAGGAATAAGGCCTTTCGTGAGGCTCCTTCGTACGTACATACATCGCTCTCACTCTCCTCTTCACTTTGCCAAGTATTTTTCTATACATAATGCTCTGTTTTTGCCATACACACACAACATTCGTCTACACTGGATGTCAGGGAAACTTGTTATTCGATCGGAACTGTTGTTGTAAAATCTGCAAATAAATTCTTAGGGGAAAAACTGAAATCTCATATGATAAAATAATTCACACAATTCACACAATTATTGCGTTGCCAAAAGTACGAAGACGTGAAGAAAACTAGACGTGTTTGTTAATGGATAACTGGCTTATCCATTTTTCATGGAAAATGGACGGACATATGTAACGTCATTTGGTGTTTGGGAAGAGGACTTGCATTGACGGATGGATTATTACACAAGAATCTGACACTTTGTCTATATGGATTGTCAGTCCTTATCTCATATTGACAGCTTCTACAACTGACACTTGTATAAGTACAGTGTTTCATATAAAATCTGCAATGCATTATAAAGGTCGTTAAATGCAGGTATAATATGTATGTAGCTTTGTGACAATGGCACTGCATGCCCTTAGCGGATAGCATAAAAATGTATATTATTCAGAATATAGCTAGTTAATGCTTTCTTCGATGGCGATGGTAATCTATGATTGCTTTGAGTAAATGAGTGAATTGGTTTAAAAAATCAAATCTTTATTAAGACAGTGTTCAATAGTAGATGTCGTGTCTGCACATGAATTTCTTAATTTCAAGCCGAACCTCAGTCCTACTAGCTTATTTACCCAGGGTCGTCTTCCCTTGCAAAGGTTAACCTGTGTGATTGTATAGTACATCTACCAAACAGAATCACGTAAGACCAGTACCGATTTAAAATTACAATGAAAATATACTCAAAAGCATATATAGTTTAGTTTAGCCTTGTGAAGCAGTCATTGCATTCATAATTTGTTGATTGTGGTTGGTCATTGCATAGGTCGACATGAAAGATACACTTTACTAACCTAAATGGGAACATTCACTGAAACAAATGCGGTAGGGAGGGGGAATCATACTAAAATTGTCCATGTCCGATAAGAAACTGTTAGAGTTATTTTGTCTAGATCATTTCCGGTTTAGAGCATAATAAAATGTCTAACTTGGGGAAAGGTATGGACTACATTTCACTTTTAAAACCGAACATTTATCATCCGTTGTCATACATCGAACACAAAATGAGTCCTTACAAGAAGAAAAATTCGTTCGAAAATCCATCCATAAGTTCAAACTTTGTTATACCATCTCGCTATCAGAATGTACAAGGTTTCTGAGTCTGCATCCAAGTCACTAGTAAATAAATCACCAGCGTCCATGCTTTTTGATTTTTCCATTTTACTCGTCTGCAGTGTCTGCCTTGTGACATTGACTTCACGACCAATCGTACTTTCTGGCTACTCACTCTTCGAAAATACAAAAATCATAAAGATAACCAGGAATTTTCTCAGCAGAATGATGTTCATGTTCCATGTCCATAGGAAACTCCTCATAGATTTATCATGTACCCTTAATTGATCTCCAACTTGAATTAAGTTCCCAAGCTTTTTGTGCTTTATTTTACGATGTAATGAAAAGAGAAATTGTAAGGATAAACTCGTGCAAAACATATGATACAGTATCATCCGAACCACGCAACATCTTACAATTTTGGCATTTATATCTGCATAATTAACCTACCACACACTATAGGCATTGATCGATAGATATCTTCCTACATCTACTATTATGATTGCATACATACAACTTATAACACACGTATATATACATACTCATGCACATTTTTAGAAGAATGCAATTAGACTAATATCACGACATCATTATTAATGCTTTAAACTCAAAGTAGTGAAACTAGGGTAGTGTCTTTGAGCAGTTTTTTGGTAAGAACTGATGTGTACACGAGGCCAACTTATTTGAGTGATGATAGGTTTAACAAAATAATAGCGAATAGTTTAAACAGTTGATACATACATATACACCAACAAGATACAGATGCTTGCATTCCGCCAGTAGTCGCGACTTAATTTTATCAGCTTGCTACTTCGAAGGAGATGGGCTTTTCAATTAATTTTAAGATGAAGGCTCTTTGACTGTTTTAAACATTAATTGTACTTTTAGGACATTTCATAAACTGCAATTTAGCGTATATGTGTCTGTTTACAAACTTGTTATAAAGTGTGTTAGAAAGAATTGTTGATTTTTTAAAGCATAAACAGAAGACTTCAAAAGGTGACGACTGCAATTACTAAACATGTATAACTCCCATTTCATTCCTTTGTTGATTGTTATACCATAAAATGTATTCCTGTAGTAAAAAACTATCACCTTCATTAAATGAGTCATTTGTTGCTCTTTCATAAAAATAGTGTGAGAAATTGATCAAGTTAAACGTACATACATACATGCGTAAGATATGTGTACATGTCTGTTATACGAACTGATGAACTTTTACCTACTAAATTAGCATAAATATTCAAATAATGCTCTTATTTGGTTAAAGCGGCAAGATATGGCACTGCCATGCAAAATCCTGTCCAATTGTATACATGATGATAAGAACTATATATTGATATTTCGATCTCAACAAGTCGACCACAACGATGTGCAAAGGTTGCATTTAACTGTTAACGGTAAAGGAGCAGAAGTTGTGAACAGGATTCCAAGGAAAACTATGTATCAAATGAATTCCAAAAGTTCTAACGTGTTTTTCGTTAAGCATATTGAAATACTTCCAAAAAAATCCGTGATACCTTGCAACCTGAATTGCTAAAGGTATGATCTGCTATAATAACATTTAAAATCGAAGTATTCAACAATGACCAAAACAACGGATACCTATATTTCGTGTTCTTTTAAGCGAATTCCAAATAGGCATATTAAGAATAATATTTGAGATTGGAATATAACAGGATGAAGGGGTTGAACTGATCATTTTCTCGTGCAAAACCTGCCAATGTACCATGTTTCTAGTTCTGCGTCACGTCAGAAGTTAACTGGAACCTGGATATTTTCAGCGCTCGCTAGACCATGTGGAATTATCAAGCTGGCTATGCTTGAATTAGTCACAACTTCTGGACAAATGCGAAAGCTAAGCGAGATTTAAATATATGCAATAACTTTAGTTAACTGCCATGCCACTCTTCTGTTGTTGCATTATTTGCGTTAAGCATTTTCACTTCCTACACTTGCGCTTCACAACGACTTAATTCCTTCGGAATACTTTCACCGTGCGGAAAACCAATATTTTTCACTGCCTTGATGTGCTGCTTGTAAGTGCTGGATTGATGGAGATTGAGGAAAGTTGTTGATATTCACATCCGGCAAAAATCGCAGTGGTATCATTAATTTTTTAAAACATTGCATGAAATATGTATGTACAGATTTGACACATATCAATCGAATGATGGTCGTTTTCCAAAAATAAAGTATACGTACTAACTTTTGTTTGGGGGATCTGAAGATAGCCAGTTTCCAGTTATAGCGACGACAAATGCTTTTAAATGCTCTATGGCAGAGGTTGAATTGAATGAGATGGATATGCCTCAGGTCCTTCGGTTTATTTGCCACCGTATTTTTGTTAATGTTCTGATTTTTTCAAATGCCCTTTAAGCTAATGTCTAGTGTAAAACTACGCATCCTCAAATTTATTAACAATTTCGTAGTTCCAGATAATGTGTAGTCTATATGCTTCCCAATACACGCACTTATACAGAGCGACTAAGTGTGAAAAAGTAGTTGCACGAGAAAGTTTGCCCAGAAGAATTTAACGCTATATAAAAAGGGAACGTATATATCGCACCCGGGGTTTCAAGAGACTGCAGAGAAAACACCCGTGAGTTCTCACACACTTTCGTGTATAATGCAGTGCGCATTGAATGCATACAGTACTCTGTATAATGGTACTGACGAAAACAATGAGGGTATTTTTACGTAAAAATTAATGGACTCAAAATTTATGAAGTTATATTTGACTACTT
Source organism: Heteromurus nitidus (assembly GCA_034687055.1). Taxonomy (NCBI): domain Eukaryota; kingdom Metazoa; phylum Arthropoda; class Collembola; order Entomobryomorpha; family Entomobryidae; genus Heteromurus; species Heteromurus nitidus. The sequence continues at coordinate 13,801 of JAQFZW010001820.1, forward strand.
GTTAAGATGTATTTATATTGTAATATTATAATAGCCAGAGAAATACGTTGGTTTAGGGTATCCGTGTAAAATAGTACGATATTGAAATGGAAGCTATCATATAATATCATAAAGGTGGGTATGTTTATTTTATCCTGTATTATTATCCTATATCTGTGTAAGATTATTAAACCAAAAAAAATGCTGAAACTGTACGGATACCTCAATATAATGTACACTGTGCACATCCATAAGGAGTATTATATGAACGTGTATATGGCGACACTGTAAAAAAACTTGTAAGTGTTTAAAACTCAAAACAGTTGAATAAACGGATATTGATGTATTTCTATGAAATTGGAAAACGACCTTATGTTTCACCTTGCCTTTGCTCAAACAACTTTTTCTCCCCTGCATTTCCCATCAGTTGAAACTTTTTTCCCCTGGAATAGCTGCACTGGGATTATTCGAAAGTCAGAAATCCCGCATCGCGGTTGTACAAGAGAGCAAGGATTGCAGACGAGATTCTTCACATACCCAAAAAAAATCGCTGTGAAAGCCACAGAACAAACGTCAGGTCAGGTAAGGACAAAGTAACCTTTCACAGTGTGACCTTACGATATACGTAAAAATTGAGCATTTTTGGAGGGAAATATGTGTGGACAATCTGTTTTCGCTCGATAAGCATGTGGAATGCGTACTTTACTAATTACAACTCTCCGACTAACATTGTGTGTTATGTACGTGTAGAAGATAGAAATAATTGAACGATTTCTGGCCAGCAGAGGCAATTCCATCCGGAGGACTGCTATATAATTTCAGACTGTGTGAGAGTCGAGTTGCGTATTGCATACATATTATGTGCATAACTTGGGACCATACGTTTTTTGGGCAATACAAAAAGTAAGGGTTGTATTTCTATTCCTTTCTCCAGGGAAAGACCATTTCCAGCAAAATAATTCTATTGGTGGAAAATGCATGAAGGAATCCGAATTTCAAGTCATTTTGCCAGAGTTTATGGAGACTGAAAGTTTGTTGGTGCTTTCCCAATACATACATACAGACAGTATACACTCATGTTCCCCTTTTCTTGCCGACAACGAATAAGTAAGCACACTGGACTGATGTTGCCCAGGAACAAATACCAAGAGCGAAGGAGTAGAGACAGAGGGAATTGGATTCAGTGAGAAAACAACCAAATTGCATCCACCGTTGAGTTCGGCGGAGTGTCAAGAAAGTGATGTTGTGTTAACATTAGAAATAGCAGCTGGAAATTGGAGATTCTAGGAAAAAGTTTTGAAAGGTTGTTCAGCGAACATGGCATTGCTGATGTGATGAATGGGACCTTCTCAATGGCAATAGTTTTGAGCCAATTCACTGAAATGACCATCAACCATGCTGTTTCTCAGACTTTCCTAAAGAAGTCGCCGAAAACACACTTCTTCTTCTTCATATACTTCCTTCATAATACTTACTTCTCACACATAAATATATATCTATGAATGTTCCTATTTATGTACATTCGAGTGGGAGAAAGGCGCAACACTTTCACGTAGTTAAAGGGCTAATTTACTTCTGATAATCTCTTAGGAAGGAGCGACCCAATTAGGCACCAACTAATCATTATAAGCTGAATATAGTTGGAGAATGTCTTTCACAGAGGGTAGTAAATTCTTTTTCACTTCACCATACCCCATAACTTATTTCCTTCAATTTCCCACTTTCTCTCTCTCCCATCTTTCTTTCCCATAGCGAGAAGTCCTTACTGGAGTCGAGATGAAGCCCAACACTCACTCGTGTGGCCTTCGCGTCATTATATCTGCAGCAATAACTAAAAACATATATAAAGGTATTTCTGAGAAAAGCAATGTATTGAACACAGTCATTCGGATATTTTTAGAGTTTCGTAAACAACATACATACTTATATTATGCTTACAAATAATATGCCAACGACGATCAGTTTGCGTAGCTAATCTTTAAATACATATTGCTACATTTATGTTATTCCCACAGGTTAGCTCCAATGTTGACATTGCACCGTGTGCCCTCCTCTATTCCAAGTTGGTGGAATTTCTAATGAATGTAAATTGTTTCGACGTTTCCCTTTACTTCCGTTCAAGTAATAGCTTTACGCGTTTCTTCTTCTCCTCCGTCTTCTTCGCCTTGACGACGTGTCCCATTTCAAAGTCACTTTTCATGCGAAAAACACACTCACAGTTTTAACTGCACCCGTTGGCGAAAGAGCAACCATATATATTCAGTCGTTTCTTCCGTAGACTTGTAAACAAGAAAAAATTACTCAATTTGTTTGAAAATCTGTTGCCCATCTGTCTGGATCTTCGTTACGTCCTCGTCTATACGCATTTGAGAGGAAGAGCGAGCGCACAAACTTGAGTTTTTTCCCTTGAAGTCTGTATTTCCAGAATTCATCAAGTATTACCATGAAACATCCGGTACAGTGATGAATTGAAGATGTCACAAGTTGCCCTATGTAATTTCCGGTGATTCATCTTGAACACTTTCGTTCCACTGCCAGTCGGTGGTCCACATTTTTTCTCCTCGAAGTTCATTCTCAAAGATTCAATGTTACTTCAGTCCTACCGAGTTCCTTTAAATATTCTGAAATGCGCCGCACTTTTTCTCTCTCTCTCGCAAATCTATATTTTTTTAAAAAAAAGAAAAAAGTTGCTCCCTTTGAACAAAGCTATATATGAGTCTGATGAAATTCAGGGTGTCATGTAAGAAGTTGTTTTTTGAATGAAAGTAATCAGCAACTGCGAGCTATGGAAGTTGCGGCTGGGAGAATATGAATGACGTCGATGATGATGAGCCGTTCAGAAATTGGGAATGAAGTACTCTATTTTTGCTGAGAAAAAAAAGTTTACTCCTTTTCCAATATAAGAAGAAGTAGATATTAGTTTTTTCTCTCTCACACAGTCATGCTATGCCGTCCGTCCGCCCGCTCCCGAATTTCAACTCATTCTCCCCCAATTGGCTTAAAAATCACCATTTCCAAAAAAACTGACATTCCTTCCGAATCCATTGTTAGCAATGAGGCATGAAATTTGTGCAAGCATTTTCCAAAAAGCTCTCTGATATAAAGTAAGTTATTTATTTAAATTTAGCGAAAATAGGCGTGTAAAAGTAAGGGATTCTCTCTCTCTCTCTTTAGTATATTGCGGACAGTTTACCGAGCCTCCGGGCTGTACAATGTCAACAGAAGGGGTCTTCTCTATAGACCTTCGCATTCAGCTGTCTTTCCCTTCACTTCCAATTGCTCCAAGTAAGGATGGCATACACACACATGTGTGTGCTATATCCATATATCCCGTCCAAGCGTATCCCGGAGAATGTCAAAGTGGAATAGAAATTGGAAACCGGGGAAATCGAGAGAAGAAGGAAATATATGGAATAACTTTCACCATAACTTATTTACTTCGCTCAAAAATTTTCCTTGGTTTCATTGCGTTCGGAAGCTCGACACAGATTCGTTCCTCCTCTCTCCTGTTCCTTTCTCCCCGGAATGTATAGAGTGAAATGCACATCGACGAGAGGGCAACCGTTCCGCGAACTATATTCCTCTCCGCTACAAGAAACTGTTTGGCACAGGTGGCGTGAAGATCATGTTTAAATTGGAAATAGGCTGTGAATGTAAATAAATTATGTGCAAATCCTTCCAGTCATGGGAGACGTCGTCTCTCTCCTCTTGTCTTTGTGTTTATTGGGAAGAGGATTGCATAATACAGAATTGAAGAAAAAATTATGAACTGTGTGTCGTCTTAACCTTAGCAGAACAAGTCCATCCCTCAATTTTACGTCTGCCAACAGGCTATTGACTCGGATTCACATAAATCGAGTTGGATATAATCAGCAGGTTCAGGTCACGATCAGCTCACTTGATACAACTGGAAAGCACGTACGTTGTGCGAGCATATGCCGGGAAATGCATTGATGGCCTCGAGCCTTTTTTATACGTTGTTGCAATATGTCGAGTCTTTTTTCAATAGCACCTTCGAAAAAAAAGTTCGCGACTTGTTTGGAAAGGAAACTGTGAGACGTTAGATTTACAACTTGGGGAAGAATGAACGTATCGACTCTATCATGTATAGGCCTGCAACTTATACCACGTAGTTAGGAGTGCCACGTACAATGTATGTTTATTTCAATATCCCTTGGGATTAGGTCATTGGGTGGACCAATGCACATTCGATTTTTGTAAAAATTTCTCTGTTATATCATCACTCGTCACGGTAAGTACAAGCATTCAACAAAACAAATTCACGCCAAATAGCAAATCATGTGCTTGTTTCACATGATCTTACACAAGGCCAATTTTCATCTTGACCTTCCTCGACTTGGATATCTGGTTTCTAATTTGCAATGTACAATTTGACATAATTAATGGATTATGCCAGTCGAGCTCTTTCGTTTTTTTTACAAGACAGCTTGATGAAACTCTCATTGCATATTATGAAGAATGCATTCACTTTTCATCTTCAATTTGATGGGAAATATCATGTGCATGTGAAGCTACATGCAGAATATACTTATACAAACCCAGTACCGTCAGGCATCGCAAAGAGAAAAAAAAGGCTGGCTTCTGTCCAAAGTAATAGAATTCTGTGAACGGACTGACGTAAGTATTGTGCTTCACGTTGGAGCGAAAGGGAACGTTGAAGACTTGTGGGAGGAAAAGTGAATATAAATGATATAAGCTTAAATATAAAATCCAGCAACTCCAAACCAGTAGCCAAAACTGACATTCAAAATAACATCATCAGAATGGTTTAAAAATAAGTATTTCATAAATGTTTTCAATAGATAAAATGTACTTTGTTTCAAGTGGCGTGAACAATTCTTGTTTCAAAAGCCTTTTTACACATTTTTATTTTCACGATTTGGCCGTCAAATAAAGCTATACAATTAAAAATAACATCATTCATCCACTTAGGTAATTTTGGTTCATTGAATCATGCACAACGTGCTGCGACAATGAACACTATATCGAAACTCCCTAACGATTGGAGAAAGTATAACATTCTGAATGATATATCAGATATTTCACATTTCTAACCTTATTCAGTACCTTGAGCCTACAGACATTCTCGTATAAAATCCTGATGAACTAATGATTTCGCAAGTATTTTGAATGCCGCCCCCAATTAATAAGGGTCTCAAATATGACAACTTCAAGAATGATTGAATAGGTGCTCTACCACAATAATACGATGTAATTCCCACTTTAATATAGTTGAATTTTCACTTACAAAACTTTAAGCAGGTATACATGTGTGTATAATATGCATGTTTTTTAATTGCGCCTTTCAAGTTTTCATATATGTATGCATAGTATTCCTGGCTGGTTAAATATACGCACCACACTCCTTGATAATGTTTTTTACAGTTGCAAATAAGCATATTACCCCGCCGCCAACGCAACCCATCCGTGCCAGATGAATGAGTGTGGAGATAACGTCAAAGTAAAACGGAAAAGAAAGACGTTGAGTAATAACGCAGAACAATCCAAACTGACGAGAGAAACAATTCCCTTTAAAGGTAGCTTGTCATTGTGTAATAGGTTGGGAAACGTTCAGTTTCAAGTGCATCCTTTTCATGATCCTCGTTCCAGCGTAGTAGTAAAAAAAAATAGCTACACAAGAGTATGTTTTAGATGCTAAAGGGCAGCAACTGGCAACTACACAGTTGCAATGTTAACTTGAGGGTTTTGTTTGTTTGTTACAACCACAATGCCGTTGATTTATAGCATTTTTTGGAGCAACAGTTTTTATAAAATGTTCTGAATGCTGTGTGTCGTCTAATAATAATGTCAAGCTGGGATAGTTCACATAACACTCCTCCAATATGTATATAAGTACAATACATGGTTATAATTTTCAGCTAAATTCTATAGTCCCTAGCCAGTTTTTGATGACTACTGAAAAGTACAAGACTATGCCAAGTCCCTTTCAAAATGTAACCTAAAATTCTAATATTCTCTCTCAAATGGCTCAAACTTTCTGCAAGTTGAAGGCAAGTTTTTTTCCTTCTTCTTCTAAAGTTTAGGGCATTTTGCTAACGCATTTGAACATTATATTGGACCTGCGTGTAATAACTTGGAGTAATGAACCTTGAAAATACTTGGGAGCAGGACGACGAGGTTTGAGCAATATGCTTAAAATACAATTGCTGACACGGCCGCATAAAAAACGGACGAAATCGTGTAGCCTTTTGAAACATATATCGAGCAAGATATAGTAAAGCTTTTCTCCCAAGCGTGGAAAGTATTTTTTCTTGCGTAGACTCTCTCTCTCTCTCTCTGAGCTGGTTTCAGTCAGACAACGATTTGTCTCAAATTAATAAAATGTTGAGTGCTCGGAGCTTGTAACGATATATTGATGACAATGTTCTGTCAACGCGAACTCAGTCGCCGTGAAGCATTACAAGCCCTAGTGGATCAACACCGTATCGCCCGAGCTGTAGTTTGATACAAGGAATTTTTTCCTCTGCTTTTCCCTTCGCCTTTTCCCTTCCCTCTCGTCTTCTTCTCTCGCTAATGCATTGGAAATTAGAGTTTGAGGAGTAGGCCTTTCCCTCGCCGAAAATGCATTTCTAAGATAATTTAATATGATTTGAAATTTTCTCTCAAAACTTGGACTTTTTCATTTTCCTTTATTACACTCTACACTAGTTTATGTAATCAGATGATCACAATGCAATTTCACTAAAGCTTTTGATATGAAACGCGAACCATGTAAAAACTGAAGTTAGATGAATGGTAAGGGATACGCGTTTTTCCTCAAGTGAATCAAAGGAAAAATGTCTTACGACGCCTTTGCGAAGATATAAAAAAAGCCTATCGCATCTATACCTTCCACTACTTTCCATATATGGAAATGGGAACTTTTAAGGAAGAAGACACACTTTTTTTTCTTCCAGAATAGAATATAGCAAGATTTCTGGGCGATATTCCTTGCGAGAGTGGAAGACAGGATTGACTTATACAGGATAGACATTATATATTATGAAGTTGATTACAATCTATAAAGGAGCACGTGTTCTATGCGAGTTTCCCACACACACACATACACACACGACGGAGGAACATGCATACTTCTCTCCCTTTTCTTTTTTCTTCTATATCATCTGATATGGTTGAGAAATGCTAATGGTAAGAAACTCAGTAAGCCATGTCACATCGATGTCATGGAAGGTTACCATTTTTTCTCCATATCTTGAAATCACATCCTCTCCTTCCCACTATAATGTCATGCATCCATTTCCAGTTGTAGTTATGTGGCACGAGAGAGGGAGAAAAGTTAAAAGGGAGGAAGGGAGAAAGTGTACGCAGTTCTGTTGCAGAATGCAGTGCTACTAATGATACGCCGATGGTAGTGAAGGCAAGATTGCTGTATTTTCAAGAAATTATGGTCCCATGTGACCCTCCGTTCAACAGAGAAAGTATTGTCTGTGACGAAATGCAAATGCTCATTCAGCCTAGCGCTTTCTCTCAGCGCACTATACTCCACCGCCGTGGAGCGCAAGGAGATGCAATCATTGGGACGAGACACACACAGACACACAACCTAAGGAACCGGCACACATTCTATTCTATCCATACATTAAAATATATAAGGAGAGAAGAAGAGAGCTGAAAATCTTTTCTATTTTCAATGTAAGAAATCGTTTCGCTGTACCCAGTCGCCCTTTTTATTACGGAGAAAGTGTTGAATTCATCCCGGTAACCGTTTCTGCTCCCCTCGGCGCTCTCCAGCAAAAGGAGACACAGTGTCACTGCACATCAGCTTCTTGGGAGAGGGAGAGAGAAAGAGAGTATTGAGAGATTTCGTTTATTGCACATGAAAATAGCTTCCTGAGACCAATTTCAATATAACGCGATGAAATATGGGACAAATAAAAGCTGAGCAGGATAGCGCTTAATTTGTTTCATTCTGGCTGTGCAATCCCATTTAGAACAGCCGCTTCTCTTGAAAAATAGTACGGCGCTAAGGAGGTATACAATGCAATTTAGGCAGCCAACAGCATCCCGTCTAATCTCGATTAATATAAGACATATATCCCTATGGTTCCAATCACTCCTAATTTAGCGGTTGCTCCTCATATATAATTCTTCTCTATTGGGATCGTAATACTTAAATAATATAGTATTTTTTTCAAAAATCGTAATCTATTTTAAACAATTTATTGATTTCAGTGAAAGGGACGACCTTGATGACAATCATTTATATGCTAGGATTCCTTCGTGCTGAAATATATGTGTTTGTATATCAATTTCAGGGAAACCGTTCCATTCAAATATGATGCATGGCAAAGAATTGGAATGAATCCAGTGGAGCACCTCATTGAAATGAGGAAGTCGAAAAAATAACAGATTTTCCCCAACAATAACAGCTTTCCCTCTCGCATGAGATTTCCCACGAGAGAAAGCCGTTTAGCGTCATTATCCTTTTACACATCGCGATTACATGGGTTTTTGTTTCGTTCGTGTGTGAATGCATGCGTGAATGGAACTGCTTTTAGTCGAATGAAT
>JAQFZW010001821.1:0-22321 GCA_034687055.1 Heteromurus nitidus
CCTTTTTCGATTAGGAGTCTTATGTCCGTATGTGAAAATGCACTTACGGCGTTTATGCATATCATGCACGATATGTATGTCTAGTCCATCTATGTCTAGGTACATGCATATTCGCGGCATTGAAATGAACAATGATCAACTCTCAAGGTCAAGCATCTGCTTCTGATATAAACTATATCGCGTGTAATCTTCTTGATTTCGACTTCACTCAAGACTCACTCCATGATTTAAGCAATGAGATGAATCAATTTTTCATGTTTGCTAACTCAAGTGGTTCAAATCTGTCAACCAAGCGTAGTTGTAGGAGAAAAAATTATCTGCATACATTGCCTTTCAGTCGACTCATACCGGTGGCCGAGATTTTGGAGTTGGTAACCGTGTTGAGATGAACAAGACTTGTGGCAATATGAGTGTCCATAAATATCTTCCACTTTTGATAACTGCTTTCTTGGCAAGTCAATTGCCTCAAGAAGTATCTTCCGAGAATATATTATTCTACACTGGTTGTGGCTCGTATAGTCAGCGTATATCAGTATGGCCACTTGTTGAAGCTCTCGTTGAGAAAGGTCACAATATCACATTTCTTTCCGCGTATCCAGCCAAAGTTCCCCACCCCAAAGTGACTGACTTTGTGCCCAAAAAATTGCAAAAATGGTGGACGAAACTGGAGAACGATATAGATTTGTATTACTTTCGAACAATCGGGATCCTCATTCCATTCTCGCTGACCGCTCCGCACTTTGGGACAAGTGTGTGCGAGCAACTTTACGAGGATCCGGAGGCGATTGCTTGGATTAAAAGCTCAAAGTTTGACTTGGTTTTTATCGACTCATTTGTCAACGATTGTGCGTACGGCCTTGCACATGTATTCAAAGCGAAAACTATTGGGTTTGGAACAAGTACGGTGAACCCTTGGTGGTATGAAGGGTATGGACTTGCGGACGATACCTCTTGGGTTCCAGATATGATCTTCCACTTTCCTCATCAAATGAATTTCTTTCAACGGGCAATAAATGCATTTCTCCCAGTTTACTGGAAATTCGTGAGGGAATACTGGTATTTCCCAAGACTAGAAGCAATCACGAGGAAGGGGTTAGGTGTCGACAATTTCCCAAGTTTTAGCGAATTGGAGCGAAACACGAGCTTGGCTTTTGTCACATCTCATTTTGCTCAAGATCATCCGCGTGCGTTTCCCCCAAATATGATTCCCATTGGAGGACTGGTTCTCTCAGAGAAAAGGAGTCCTTTGCCAAAGGTACTTTTTAAATCATGAGACAAATCATCATAATAGCAAATGTCCTATTTTGCAAATAATGTATTATTCTTGTTTTCTCCGCAGGAAATAGAAGATTTCATCAACAAAGGGAAGAACGGATTCGTTTACATCAGTTTCGGAACATTCGCAGAATTCGTTAGATTTGATCCTGAAGTGAAGGAAGCGTTTGTTGACGGTCTTCTCAAGTTTCCACATTTGCAATTCATTTGGAAGTCTAAGGAAGACCTCGGGATGGAGTTGCCACACAATTTCCTCATCCTCAAGTGGGCACCTCAACAAGATCTCTTGGCTCATCGGAAAATCCAAACTTTCATCACTCACGCCGGCTTGGGATCAATCAACGAAGCCATTTACTATGGAGTTCCACTGGTATCCTTCCCCCTCTTTGCGGAACAAGATTACAATGCTAATCTTCTCGTTTCAAAAGGAATTGGAATCAAGATGGAGATGACGACTTTGAAATCTGAGGAGCTGGAGCAGGCTCTCTCCGAGATGATTTCAACGGATAGGTAAACAAATGAATGGCAAGAATGTCACCGTTGTATTTTCAAAAAGTAAATTATTTTTTGAAATTAGAAATTTTGCTCCAGGTATAGGAAGCGAATGCAAAGCATTTCAAGAATTTTCAAGGAGCGCCCATTGAGTGCCCTTCAAACGGCTGTTTGGTGGACAGAATTTGTTTTGACGCATGATGAGCAGGAGCTGGAACTCCTCCGATCTCCGGCCACTATGCAGTATTGGTGGGTTAAACGTCAACTGGATGTATGGATTTTCATCCTTGTAATTAGTATTCTATCCACAAGTATTACAATGTGTTTAACATACAAGTTGACCAAACGGATATTGAGGAGGATTTTTGTCAAAGGGTCAGACTCAAAAGGAAATGAGAAGAGGAATCGGGACAAAAAGAATAAATGAATCATTAGTTGAATAAATTGTTGCAGTTGCACAAGAATGTGCATTCGTGGTGTTGAACATTTGTCTTAATTTTCATTCAGCTGCTTGCATAATTTTGAATTTAAGGTAATGTTGGGATCCTTTTTGTCATATATACGATTGAATTTGCCTCAGTTCTGCTCGTTATGCCTTCCTATTTTGTTTTAGGTTTTAGACCGAGACGAGAATTATATGATTAATCCGAATGTCAAAATTGCTATAAAGATCAAACTATTTCCAGTTTTCGAAGAATTTGTCCAGTGAAAAGAAACATTGAAATCCAACTCCGCTTCGTAAGGCAAAATTTGAAAAAATTCCGTCTGTATAACTTGCGATATGCGTATATCTTTATGCGTATATCTTTCCGGATATCTAGTGATCTAATATTGAGTGAACCCGGGCTTGAAACTAAATATTTGTTATTCGACTTCGGATGTATTCAATAAGTATAACTGTTCCACATAATTTCTTGTTTATTATGTAATCGTCCGCTGGTTGAAGACCATTCATCAAAGTGCATGGATTCATTCATCGAATACTGATCCATTCATCACACTACAAACTCAAACACGTGATATGTACATATACGATAGACATACTTATGTATATTAAATAACACTTATGTTTATCATCATTATACATTGCTGAGTTCAGCTACCATCTATGACCCTACTTTCATGTCACAACCTTTCATTAAACTTCTATTCATACTGACCGTTATCGATATGAAATGCCGCAAAGCATGTTAGGCCCACTCGTCAATTTCTCGGGGTCAGGAGCAACTATCATCCCACTGAATGGCAGGAATACACTCCCTAGGTAAACTGAGTATGGAATTTTATCAAAATCAGAATAAATTGTAATGTTACGCTGAGAATGGTGTTTCACTCCTCCACAGCTTAGATATGTTTGGTATTTCACACGAATATATTCCCATATTTGCGGGTACTATGTAAAAAGCTAGGACACAAAATTTGTAAGACTTCATTTGTTCAAAAAACACAATGCTTTCATACACTACTCAATTGGTTCTAATTTCGACAATTTTAAGCTGTACATGGATATCCGTAGTGTTTTGTGAAAACATTTTGGTGTATCAAGCAATCGGCTCCCACAGCACACGAATTTCCATGTGGCCACTTGTTGACTCGCTCTCAAACAAAGGCCACAATGTCACCTTCCTGTCACCCTACGAGCCCTCCTCTCCACACGCCAAAGTCCACGAATACGTTCCACGGAAATGGCACGACACAATGGGCTCATGGGAAGATAATATTCGGTTCTTTGACGTTAGAAAAAATGGGGAAATGACGAAGATGTGGTTTGAGTTTCCCAACATGGGAATACAAGTGTGTGAAGTGTTATACTCAGACCCAGAATTCCTCGAGTGGCTGAGGTCATCCAAGTTTGATCTCGTAATAATGGAGACGTCAGTGAATGAGTGTGCATACGGACTGGTGCACTTGTTCAAGGCGAAACTGATTGTGTACAGCACGTCGAGTGTTGTCTCGTGGTACTTTGATGCCCACGGGTTGCCCGATGAAACATCTTCGATTACTGATCTCATGCTTAATTTCCCACCCGGAAATGAGATGAGCTTCACTCAAAGACTCGTCAATGCAATAAACCCGATCGTGTGGACCTTGATGAGGGAATATTGGTACTTCCCCAAACTGGAGACGATTACAAAGACTGCTTTACAACTTGAGCAACTTCCTTCCTTTAGTGAAATTGAGAAAAATGCCAGTCTTGTAATGATAACACAGCATTTTGCCATTGAATATCCGCGATCACTACCTCCACATGTGGTACCTGTTGGAGGACTTGTTGTCTCTGAAGACAAACAAACCGAACCTTTGCCAAAGGTAATATTTATAAAAACCATCACATCACAAAGTTTCCTCTCCTTTGGCAAAGAAGACTAAAATTCTTTTAATGTTGCCAGATTGTGAAAGACTTTATCGGAGCTGACGACTTTATTTTCATCAGTTTTGGAACGATCGCAGAGTTCACAAACTTTGACGAATCTGTTCAACAAGAGTTCATTACTGGATTGTCCAATTTTCCTCACTTGAAATTCATTTGGAAATCAACAAACAAAATTAAATTCCAGTTGCCGCACAATGTCCTTGAAATGACATGGGCACCTCAGCAAACCCTTCTTGGTACTATATTTAAATATCATATGAATATGTAGACAAAACGTATAAAATTAGAACCATTCAAATCCTTCTATTCACAAAAATATTTTCCAGCACATCCCAAAATAAAAGCATTCATCACGCATTCCGGTCTGGGCTCAATTGTGGAAGCAACTCACTTCGGAGTTCCGCTCATCCTCCTCCCAGTCCAGTTCGAGCAGGACAAAAATGCGCGCTGTATAGCTTCCAAGGGTGTTGGAATCATCCTCGAAATTTTAACACTACGCAAATCCCAACTGGAATTGGCAATACTGGAAATCTTGCGTAATCCCAAGTTTAGTAAGAATATGAAAATTTTGTCAAGGGTTTTTAGGGATCGTCAACACAGCGCTCTGGAGAATGCAGTTTGGTGGACGGAATTCATTTTAAGGCATGAAAATTCTAACGAGTATCTCCAACCACCGAATATACACCAATCGTGGTGGGTGAGGAGACAACTTGATGTTTGGATGTGTGTATTTATTTGTGCATTGACCATAATTGTTTTGACTCTGTACATTGGTTTCTGGTTGGTAACAAGACTAGTAGGATTCCTCATATTCGGTGACTCGTTCAAGGTTACTACAAAACAAAAAAGTGAGTAAATAAATGGGAAATGTAACAGTCATCGCTGCTCATTGTGGGAATTTTTCTGGATTTATGGCATGCGTGGCTATAGACCCATATTACATCATGAACATCTTCTGATTGTGAAACAAGCATTCGCACTTCAAATGCCCTTTGAGGAATGTACATATGTTTTTACAAGCATTGATAAAAATGCTTGTAAAACTCTGCTCAAGTGTGGTTCTCTGGAGTACATTAAAAGAGAGACACAAAACCAGCATATACATGCTTATGCTTTACTGTCCATGGAAAATTGATGATGGCCTTCACTCACAGTGAGCTGCTTATGGAAAACGGCCTTCATATATGTAATGCTGAATGAAGGTCAAGATCAAGATTCATTATGCAATACGCAAGTTCAATGGAGTTTACCAGCGTGGCTGTTCAGCAATTACTTCTGTGCAACAGATGAAATAAATACGTCGGGTCTCACAGACGTTCTCGACACTGTCAAAGGCGCGTTATTGGCACTTGCTCAGCACTTCAATTCGAAGGATTTTTTTGTGCGTGGTGGTCGAAAGCTCGTGACAAGTGGAAACATGAAGGGCTTAATTATGTGGCCAGTTCTTCTCGCTGGCATTTGTCTTATAAATGTTCCTTCTTGTCAAAGTGAAAACATTTTGATTTACAACATAATTGGAACGCACAGTACCCGAATATCCATGTGGCCGTATATTGAAGCCCTCGCTGATAAAGGTCACAATATTACATACCTCGCCGCATATGCAAATCCTCAACCAAATCCAAAGATTCGTGAATACCTTCCGAAGAAATGGACGGAATACATGGGCCCTTGGGAGACTCACATCCGCTTCTTCAATGTTCGGAAGGAGAATCGAATCCTCCAAAGTTGGTATGATTTGAGACACTTGGGAACCAGCTCTTGTGAGTACTTGTACGCTGACGAGGAATTCGTGGAGTGGGTCCGCTCATCCCAGTTTGATGTCATCGTCGTCGAGTCGCTAATGAACGAGTGTGCCTTCGGTCTTGCTCATTACTTTAAAGCAAAGATTATCTTGTACAGTACGATGACAGCTTGGCCGGGCTATATGGATGCTCACGGGCTTCCGGATGAGAGTGGGTCAGTTAGTGATCTCGCGCTCGGATTCCCACCCGGAAGTCAAATGAGCTTCTGGCAAAGATTCGTGAATGCGATTCATCCGATCACGTGGACGTTTATGAGGGAATACGTGTACTTTCCAGTGCTGGAGGATATTACCAAGAAAGGGCTGGGATTAGAGGAAATCCCGAGCTTTAAGGAAATAGAGAAGAATACCAGCTTGATTTTGCTGAGTACACATTACTCGTTGGATTACCCGAGATCCTTTCCTCCCAATGTGATTCCAATTGGAGGGGTTGGAGGAGAGTATAAAAACCTGAAACCTGTTCCAAAGGTATATGCGTATGTGTAAAAAGATAATGGTATTTTATTTCTCCAGGTATAGCTTTCTAATCCTATCTGTATACAATCGCAGGAAATGCTCGACTTCATTAACAAAGGAAACGATGGATTCATTTACATCAGCTTCGGAACTGTCGCAGAGTTCACCAACTTCGACGAGAGTGTCCAGCAAGAATTCGTCCAGGGACTGTACAAGTTTCCTAAAATGAGATTTATTTGGAAACTGTCAACTAAGCTTAATGCAACATTGCCGAAGAATGTATTACTGACCAAGTGGGCACCACAGCATAGTCTACTGGGTAACTTTTTATTCCCGAAATCTTTGAAAAACCTTTTTCCTTAGTCTAACCAATGCTACAAGTTATGGGATATATATATTTGACAATGTAGCCCATCCAAAAATCAAAGCATTTGTCACCCACAACGGAATGGGCTCAACAACAGAAGGAGTCCACTTTGGCGTACCACTCATTTGCATCCCAGTTTTAGCGGAGCAAGATCTCAATGCGAACGTGATTGTTTCCAAAGGGGCTGGAATTAAACTGGAAATTGTCACATTGAAACGTGAAGAACTGGAATACGCAATCTCGGAAATATTGCACAACGAAAAGTAAGCTGACATCTTATCTTCGATTAAACAATTTAAACTCGAAATTTTGCATAACTTATAGCTTGACCTTGACATATATTATATTTCTTCCTTGAAGGTATCGTGCCTCGATGAAGAAACTCTCCGAGATTTATAGAGATCGGCAAGTGTCCCCAATAGAGACTGCAGTTTGGTGGACAGAGTTTATTTTGAGACATCGGGACACTAATCCGTTCATCATGTCACCGAGTGTACAACAGCCGTGGTGGGTGAAGAGGCAAATTGACGTTTGGTTAACAGCAGCCCTCATCTTACTAGTCACACTTTTTACCGTTATGTACTTGGTGTACTTTTTACTACGACAAATCCTGAGTGTCATGTTCAAGGACACGTCGGCCAAACCAGAATTGAAAAAGCAAAAGATGAAACGTAGCTAGCCAGCATTTAAATGTTCTAAATATTTCGTGCATTTACAAATCAAGCTATTAAAAAGGATTCTAAATTTGAATGGTAGATTGGAATTAATTTTTCCGTTCAAAATTATATTTTTTGCTAAAATTTTCATATGCACTGTACACCGAAGTCATGTATTTTCTGCACCATCTAAATTACTAACGCATAGTCCCAACGAGATCTCAAAGAAGAAGGCAGGATCTTTTTACAGAAAATCTCTCGCATCCTAAACCAGCATCCGCTTGGAGGAAAGTGTGCAAGTAGGTCAGGCGTTATATTTTTATTTCACTGATCTACGACAAGGACAACGCTCCGAGCCTACGGAAGACAAACGCGGATGAGAGGATATGAGAATGCATACCTGAGAAACAAACACATCTTCCCAGCCAGAGCGAGTTGAATTGACCTACCCAACATTCGGAGAGAATCCTTCGACACATTCCGAGAGTTTCGCGAAATTCTCCAAGTTCGACCTAGTAATTATAGATTCCTTGTTGGTGAGCCTCGGGTAATAGAAGGAAGAAAAGCATCGCATGTTGTCCCACATTCCAGAACAAACTCACTCCAAGACTTCCAGTGGATCAGATATTGCACATTTCTTTGAGTCTTCCTAGTCTTGGGAGTGGTGCTCTTACATTTAGCCGTCAGGGAATCAAATGAGTTTCTTCGTTGTCTTGAGAGAGAAAGGTTCGTTAATGCAACGAGTCCGTTAGCTTGAAGTGTGTTTTAGAGAATACTGAGAGATATTTGCAAAAGTTGATAGGAAATCGATAGAAAAGTCGATGCAGATCCCTTCGTGTATTGAGTATTTGAGAAAACCCCAGTTTACTTTTGAGTGCAAATGCGAATTACTATTCTCTTCTCTTGATATCACGAGATCACAATGACAGTGGCATGCCCACAGATCTTTATCAGAAAATGAAGACTTTACTTCTTTGTATTTGTGCGGAAGCTTAGAATTAGAAGTTGAAGTAAGGTTGCAAAGCTCATGCATATGAAATTCAAAAACCGAAAAGGATTAAAGAAGTAAAGTAAAAGACAAAATTCAAATCTTACCTAATGCGATACCGTAAATCCACGCGGAGAGCGAGTAGCCATAATAGCCTTTCACAGACGAAATCGCTATCATGGATAAACCTGGAAGTCGATAATAAATTTTCAATTATTTACATACATTAAAATGTACAACAGGTAATAATAAAGCGATTTGTCTGTTGAGGATACAGTTACAACTTACAACAATCAAAGATAGTAATAGTATTTACCTGTAAGAACACATGTAATACAGCACAACATTCTTGGCGAGACGACACAACATTGAAATTTTTTCAATGTTAAAATAGCACCCAAAATCACGCCAAGAGAAAGGCCCAGTCCAAGATGAGTTTGGAGTAGGAGCAATGAGCCTCCAGAAAGACCTTCACTTCTTCCAAAGTCCGACTATAAAACAAACACAAAAGATAATAGTTAAAATCACTACACGTCACAAGTACACATTTTAGATATTCTAAAACTAGCCTTTTTACACGTATCGTCTGATTATGAAGGAAATTTATGCTGTTGAATTCGCACGAAGGAAATTAACTTCCAAAAGTACCACCATCATCTTATGTTTTTAACTGGATGGAATGCATTATAAATTTATAAAGCTTCCTTTTAGCTTGCTTCCTTCTTTTCCCCTCTTGCCCAGTTCCCCCTCCTTGTATCAAATCACATTTTGTCCATTTTACGACTTCTATCCCGAATTTCAATAGTGCACAAAGTGCACCTATTACTTTCACTTCTAAATTCGTCATTTCATTTTCGCTCTCTCCAAAACAATTTATCCCAAATTATTGTCTCAAAAAGAGCATATTATCTGTAATTCAAGGAGGAAATTACTCTGTCAAAGATTTGCTTCGGGGGTTCCCTAAACCAAAAATGAAGACCGAGGTTTCACTATAATGGAGCACAACAACAATGAGTTATTGAGGTTGTTTCATGTACCGTCTTCATTTTACAAGTTGTCTTCCTCAAAACCTTCACATGCCATCAACTCTATTTCATGCCCTACTTTCTTCTCGCTTCAGTTGGCATTCCCACTTGTTCGCGAAAGGCGTGAAATTCATTGTATGCCTTCTCACGGAAAGAAATAAACTGAACAAGAATGATAGGTGGATAGGTCCAGGTCATGGCCTAAACCAAAAATGTAATAACGTAAACTCATATTATTCCCCTTGGCAGTTAGATAGGTACACAACCTAATAAAAGTTCAGGATGCGAGTATAAAAACGAATAGATGGAGTGCAGAGACCGCCGACCTGTGGGCCTGTCACAAGATGATGCTCCTTGTCTTTCTTCCCAGTTTATATTTTCTCTCTTGAAATTAGACAAGGAAATGGGCATGTGCCTAAGTACATTTTATATATATCTCCCCTACTCCCATTTTATGTATTTCCTCCTCATCTCCCAAGAAAAACAGTCCAAGGGAGCCACAGTCGAAGAAATACGATTTCTTTTTTTCAAAGCAGAAAGCCCTCGGCGTAAAAATATATTAGAGTTGACAGGAGCAGAACAAGTTCAATCTCAACAATTTCCTTGTGTGATAGACTACAACAGTTAGGACTACGAACGAAGAAGGAAAATGTCATCATTTCATATCTCTGTCATCATGAGCGAGATGGCAATTTCTTATTGAGAGTTGGGAGAATAATGGATTGAAGAGAAAACGACCATTTATTTTCTTCTTCTTCTTTTACCTCACATTCATCTATATACGAACAGTGTCCCTTTTTGTCATCTTCGGGACAAGAAATCGCGCTAGGCAAGAATTGGAGTTGTTCATCACAAAAAAGACAATGCGCACCGATAAGAGAGGTAGAGTAAAATATTACGAGATTTTTTTTCGGTGGCAGACAAACTCACTTATTTAAAAGCTGTAGATAAACGCAATGCCCTTATAGTGCAAAGCAAGTATGTATTTTGGAGAAAGCAGAAAGTTTATTAGGGTATGGATGACATTGCATACGAAGATAACCGAACTTTACTGTTTTATGCATAAAATACTATTGACTCGACCGTAATATACAATTCAGCTTCATAAAGTAGACGATAAGCTTACGTGGAAGAGCTTCCCTTGTCATACGAGATCTTCGAAGGTGATATGCTATCATTTTTCAAGATTACAGCAACATATAAAATGTAACGCGACGAAATGATAAAATGTCAAGGGTAAAACGGAGACAAAAAGGATTCCTGAGAAAGTGGAATAGGGAAAGACGCTCCAGCTTTGAGATCCGAACCAAATGGAATACAGGAGAAACTGAGAAAGTATATTATATGGCATGTGACAACAAGACAACCTGTTGTGTTCTTATACGTATCTACAAATGCGTATAATATGAGTTTACGATACAAGGAAGAAGTCTTTCTACGTCGGTGACATGTCACGTTCAAGTTGTGATGAAAGTAAGCTCGTAAGATGGTTCCATAATGTGTGGCTACATGTATATACTTATTTATAAGATGTCTATAGTTTTAGGATGTTTTTGGTCAGTACAAACTTACCATAAGAAAGACAGGGGCGTACAAACCAAAACTCGAGATGGAAGCTGACCACAGAACAGGCTTAAGAGCAGGAACACAGAAAAGATTGAGACTGTGACAGATGTCACCACCCAACGGGAGTAGTATTGAGCTGACACGTTGACTTTTTGGACTCGGCGGCTGTCTTTGGTTCTGGAACAAAAAAAAACAAATGTTGAATTTTTTTTAGTACATTTCATGTATTTGATGCTAGAGATTTTCATTTCATTTTCGTGCTTGACGAAACATGCAACTAGTCGTTTTCTCAGTTTTGTACGTAATGTTTTTAGCAGGAGCAGCAAAACAACAATTTTGTTTGCTTGTTCTCGAAACAAAACATAATACACCCGAAAAAATGTAATATCATATCCTCCGCTGCAATAATGTGTCTGGAATCTATATGGGATTTAAGCACTTCTTGAGCTTTCCCTTTTTTCCTCATTTGCTTTCACTTTTCCGTCACGCAATCAGTACACAACTCGCGAGATTCCCTGCAAATTATTTCAAATGTGCACCAGGCCATTGTATAAAAAAGGGAATCGTGTTTTCGATGCAGTCTGCAAGCAGAATTAAGCTGTGTGGATTATACGATGAACTCATATGCCACCTCGACTCACACCCACACGTTCTCTCATGGTGGAAATGTGTGTGGGAGCCAGTCATTGTCATTATATTAGATGGGTGTGCACATTATAGCCGCGTACAATTAACTTCCTCTCCCTGTCCCTGCACTCAACTTTCACTCGTATTCGTATAATTGCAAACAATTAGCGGGCTCCCGTTGAGGAAAATCGGAAAACATTTTCCTCATATCATATATGTGATCAAGCTAGAGTGAACAGGAAAATATTCAATTTCAAAGGAAAATATATATTTTTGGGAAAAGGGAAAGAATATGAATAGGCATATTCTCAAGCATTTCCTTGGATTATTGGATAATTGTTATTGTGCCTTATGTTCCCCTTTTCCCTTCTAGTTTCGATTGAGTTGACATGCTTCAATTCCCTTTTCAAATGAAAACACACGGAATTCCAGCTTTTCGTGAAAGTTTTTTTTTATAATTTCGCTTCCCCCACACGAATTCCAAAATGAAAGAAATTTCTCCAGAAAATCTCTTAATTCACCGATTGCAAGAAGAAGGAAATGTGTAAAGCGTATTAACCGTAATTCCGCTCCCCCACATCTTGGATTTACTAAAAAGCAGCATGTTATTCCACGGAAATCAAAGTTCGTGCATGTACTTGAGAGAGCATACAGCACACGCGAAAATGTCTATCATTATAAATGGAACTGCATTGAAGAAGTAAAAAAACAGTTCGTATTCCATTAGAAGCGAAAAAAAGTTAAAAACCTCATTCAAAGGGATCCAAGTTTCTTGAGTAGAAATCTAGAAATTACTCACTGTCTCCACGTTTGATACAGATAAATACCACCTGAGAGCCTGAGAAGACTTTCACTTCTTGTAATGCACATTCACACACAACCTTTTCTTTATGAGTTTTTGTGCGTAAGTATAGTGCAAAAGTACATCAAGCTTTTTATATGTGTGCCTCTTGCGACTACTGACTACTAGACTCAGGCATCTATCCTCTTCACTAAAGTTCACTAACGATAGATTACTTTCTCTTTTTCTAGAGTAAGAATGAGTCGACCTCGAGCATATTATATTATTGGTTAAGAATAAGATTCTCTTCTTCTTCGCAGCACCATTCCCAGGGAATAAATAAAAGGTAGCAGGGTGAAGTAAAGGAATGAAATGCGATAAAAAGGGAAGTGACTGAAAAAGATGTGAGTTGTAGCAAGAGATCATCATTGACGGCGTTTTGTGCGTGAGAGTATCTATCTATACATTCTTCCTACATAAAAAAACTTCTACTTATAATTTCTCTCCCTTTTATTTTGCTCCCAGGCAGAAACTATATAGCCAAGGTATGGCATCACATATAGGTATCACTATCAACTATCCCTGTCGATGAGAAAAAGTGAGCGAAAGAATGCTGGCGAAAAAAAAGCAAACGATGAAGATGAAGCCAAAAACCCATCTCTCAGTGTAGTCAGCATCTCTCTGGGAGCAATAAATTATCGACATTTTCATCAGACTGAAAAGGGAAAGGCACACGGGCTGTGTGCGATTCTCCTTTTCGCTGAAAGTAAGTGTATTTGCCATTTGCACCGCCAATTCTCTTCTCCTTCTTCTTCTCTCACGATCAGTCTAGCCCACAAATTTTCTAGTAAAGAGTAACAAACCAGACCAATAACCATACATATACTACACGTATCATATTATACAAGATATATTTTTATACCAGTTTCTGGCAATTCTGCTAAAAAAATTGTGTGTGAGAGGAGAGGATATATAGAGAAGTGTGGGAGTAGGGAAGATGATGGTTTTTTTTGTACTCGCTCACTTTCAGTCACTAGTATAACTGTTCAACTCTCAATTTTTTGAGAGTTTTTTTCTCGCTTTCTTTCCTCAATCCTTAACTTTTTTCCATACGATTAGACATCTATCCAGAGTATACTTTTGCTTTTTGGCTGGGCAAAGTAAAAAAAATAGGATCGAGGATGGGAAAATAGGTGAAAATATCCCGGAGGAAGGTGAAGGATAACAGTCTTGTTTTCTCATGCTTCTCCAACGTCTTCCCAAAAAATGTCTGGCTCCTTTTCTTGGAGCACACACAAGAGAGACGACGGTGAAAGCTTGCTTTGCTCAGGGAGTAAAAGAAACGAAGAAATATCAGTTTTTATTCCTCCAATAGCTTACACTTATATTGTGCTTGCGAATCAGGATTTGTGACCTTTGTGTTGAAAAAAAACCTTTCAAATAGGCTTTTGTGCACACCAAGACCAAGACGAAGAAGAAGAAGAACCAATACATTTAGAAGGAATACTTCAGAGTTCCAAATTGATACATGGTGTTCGTGGTCTCGTCTACACTGATCTTCAGCGAGTTCTGAAACGAGTGACTAATGTGCGTCTAAGGTATTCCCCATTGATTTTTTTCTTTCGCTCGTCTTGAGTTTCACTCGATAGACGCATAAATGCATATGTGGAAACAGTTAATGAAAATGAGGGAAGCCATAAATCACACACAGAAGAAGTGTACGTTTTCCTCCACTTGTTATAAAAATGAATCATGTCTCTCTCTCTGCTCGAGAAGGCGGGTACGAGTAGCAATCGAATCCTCTTTACCCAATTGGATTTGAATTTTTTTGACAATTAAATTATTGGAAGTAGTCTCGGGGAAAAGTAGTTATTTCCAAAAGGACTTGACGATTTATTGCTCCACAGCTCACTTCTACTTCGGCTGCACCTGGTCCATTGCATCCCCACCGATAAAATAATGTCTCGTTTTAGAGAGTCGCGCAGTATGAACATATTTTAATTTAATAGTATTTTCCTACCTCATGCGTGTGAGTGAGGTGTTGGAATGTTGGAAGTGGATATTTGTTCAGGGTTCTAGTAGCATAAAAAAGTACTTATCGGTTTGGGGGGAATGAAAATTCAATTTCGGTCAGCTGTCACAAATTCCACCAGTTCGTAGTACACTTTCTCTTTGCAAATTCCAGGTCTTCTAGTATTTTTGCACACAGTTTGAAAGTTTTTGTAGAATAAAAGTAACTTTTGTTATCTGGGGAAAAATTCTCAGAGAAAGCATATATACTTGCACTTTTCCGCAAATATCAGACCGTAATTTCCCCATGAAAAGTTTTTCCCAGTGGAAAATCACTTTCACATTATAGCAAATATATTATGCATATAGGATAACTTTTTTGAGAAAGAGGAACGATTTCTGGTACCTATTGAACAAAAACATGAGCCCCGCGTATCACAAGTCAATAAATAAGAAATGCATCTTTTTCTTTCATCTAGTAAAAACCTAGTCAAGGATTCGCCAACATAAAGATAAGCTTCTTTTATACCTGGTGTGTGCAGTTCGGACTCCTGATAACGACTGGAAATTTTTTTAAGACTTAGACTCTGAAGAAAGCTTTGAGAAAGCTTTAGTTGTGATGATAAGCGTAGGAAAGAGAAATTGAATCTTCAAAATGAAAAGGCTCTTTTATTGATTGCGTCTAGACCAGCGGAAAAAATGAAATTGAAGTGAAAGCTTCGTACGTTTTCTATAAAGTCAGCGAGTTGTGAAGATCGTATATATAAGGTTTGGTCAATCTCCATCTAATCCAGCCGTCCTCCCTAATTTTCTTCTTGAGTAAAAATTGCCACTTATGAAGTTCGCATGCAGGCACATCAAAAGCCCTCTGCTGATTGTGAGTGTCTGCTCTGTTCACTTTCGCTACTTTTCTCGGCTTCACTTAAAACCCTCCCTCCCTCCAGCAACACAAAAAAGCACAACTTGTGTAAAAAAAGAGAGAGAGAAGAGAAGACATAGCAGAAGTTAGTTTGAGGGGAAAGGGCTGATTTCATAAACGTAAAAATAAATTGGACCTTATTCTCGTCAAGAAAAAGTGATTTAGAGTAGACGTGTATTAAGACCGAAGTAATTGAATCAACTTTTCACTCTACCTAACAACCTAACCAGCTAACTAAGCAGCTTTCGAAAAACTGGCAAAAGAAAATATGAGCTTATACACACTCACGTTAGTGTCGCAATGAACTTCAAACTTGAGAGAACGTAAATGAGTGTGTGTTTTGGGTACTTCTATAGTTTCAGACAGAGTTAATAAAGGTTTGGGTTGGACTTGGACTTGAACTCGTACTGTGTGTCTGCCGATGAGTTCCAATAAAAATCTGCGTCGGCATGTTTGAAACAAGGATTTTAGATGGAAAAGCGTGCTGCGAGATGAAGAGAGAAAGGCGAAAGTCAAATAAAACGAATTTTTTTTACTTCGTTTGAAAAAAGAGGATACTTATAAAAAGTAATAATCATTATCATATCGTTGAATTGTCCAACTCTCCATATATCATATCACGAAGGAAAAAGTATGTAAAGTTAAAGTATCCTTCGAGAAGAGATTCAAGAGATAGTAGTTCTCTTCACAAATGCTGGCAAGAAAATAATATAATGGCAATAATGATAATCCCGCTTCTTCAGTCTGTACTAAATCCGATATGAATATAAGAAAGTCGTTCTAGTAAAGTATCCATAATCACTTCCTCTCAGATAACCACGACTTCCTCATATTATCCATACATTCAATCATTTCTTCAGTTGCGGGCTTGAGAAGGCTGCAATTCAAACAAAACGACCTCCCCGACATTTTCTGGACCCAGTATGAGTCTGACCGTGAACAAAGATATATGTTTCTCTGAAAATGCAAATATTGCAATATTTGTGCACACTCCACATTACAAGCGTCTTTTCATTCGACTTCGTTTGACAGGAGTCGTATGAGGCAATTTGCCCGCACAATTTTTTTATAATATAGCTCCAAAGAAATCTCAATTGGCTTCTTGTTTTTTATCACATCAAAGATAGAAGTTAAGATCAAGATCAGGTATACATTGTTCCTCGAAGAAGGGAAAACTTCACAGACAGACGTTTATAGGTGCCTTTTCGCCTTTCAACTTGAAAGAGGAGGTTCAAAAACAGTCTCTAACATTTGACAGTTCCCCCTCTGGTTGACGATTATGCAGTGGTTAGTTTGTCAGACATCAAAAACACGATCAAACGAGCGGAAAACTAGATCGTGAAATCAGGTTACAGCAGGATACCACTTTTCTTTGCGTCCTGTTCTCCTCTTTCATTCGCCAACTGACTCCTTGGTTTCAGATTCAGAGATCGTTTCTTTAGTCCTACGTTTTAACTTTCTAAGAAATTCTTAGGCATGTTTAACTTTGGCTCTTACGAAAATTTTGGTTGACTACATCATGTCCGAAAAGTCATTCACCACGAGTTACGACCTTCTGAAGAAAAAGGGAGAAAATGTCGTTGAATGTTGGGTATCATCTCTGCAGTTCACCCTGACTTTATGACATTTCAATTGGTCAACTAACCGCATTCCTCCTTTGTGTACCATTCCTCTTCCAAAGTAAAAAGGTCTGCTCCTCCAAATCGCAATATTTTCCAATACGAATGACTGGTTGGCTTTGGGTCGGTCAAGGTTAGAAATAAATGGGAAATCGAGCGATATCTACGAGAAAATTTTTCTAAGGGAATGTCTCTTTATAATGTTTAATGGATGACAGATGCTATCTCCAAAAAAACCTGGAGACCCCATACTCCAAATAATGGAATGCATGCACACATGTACTTCTACACGGATATAAAAGTGTGGCAACTGGCAACGATGATGAGAATCCATTGGATTGGACCATTTCGAGAAGTAAAAAGTTCCCTTCATATATCATCATTATCTTAAAAGCCATTATCAATATAGTTTACTGCGACGATGAGTTGAGTTAGAGTCTAGAAACTATAATGTTTTAGTATTATATTGACTTTACCTTCAGCTGAGCCCGATTAGAATTAGGATTGTACTGATTGGCAGTGCGGTAGAAGGCTGGCAAGAGGACACAGATCATGGACAGTCCAGCCCCAATCCGGAACCCTTGTGACCACTCGAGATGTCGAGAGAAGCTAAGGTACAACAGGGAGAATAATGTCACTCCCACTCCCGTCCCTGCCATCACCACTTGCTCTACAAATTGGCGGCGACGACGAAAATACTCGCCGAGGACGACTCCAGAGCTTTCACGAACGATACAGGAGCCGATCCCTCCAATAAGTCCAAAACTGTTCACGAAAGAGAGAAAGAAAGAAAAAAACAAATAAAACCCAGACATTTAAAAGAACATATCCTTTATCATTTCAAAGTCAAACTTATCAAAAGTATAAAAGCTATAACGCTAAAGAAAGTAAAAGTAAAAAAGGTCTTTACCAATTTGCTACTTTCTATATTTTATTTCCTTATACATTCGTTAGGTAACGGGCAATTCGGAATGTCAAAATTATACAAAAAGCGTTCACAAAGAGATTACCCAGAATGACATGCTACATGTCGTCTGGAGGTAAACGTGCAATTGAACATATATAAACCCACGCACACACGTGCACACATTTTGGCTCGTACCACGCAATCATCCATACATTTCTTCTTCTCCCTGTGGCTAATCTATTCACTTTCCTCTTTTTTTCCAAAAGTCCGCACACACTTGCATCTGACCGGAATGTGAAAAAAGGGAGTTGAAATCAGGAAATAAAAAGAAAAGGGAAGCTGTTACCTTCTATCATTGAAAAAAAATCTTTGAGGAAAAAAATCCAAAAAGATACATACGAGCATATATCCATTTTTTTCTCCTCCGACTATTTTTTTCTTCGGTACAGCCGGTTTTATACTGGAGAAGGCAGTAACTGTAAAATACAGTCATGAAGTAAGACAGTTGAGCTCAAGTCCCAATCCCAGAACGACATTTCTCATAGGTAACTTTTACATAACATAACCAAAGTGAAAGTCGTGCGGATATATACACACTTTCACTTGGGGAAAAGGGAAAAAGAAATGTGCACACTTTGCCCGTTTCTCTCTCTCTCTCTCTCTCTCCAAATCCAAACGCAATTTCCCATACATAAAGAAATATAGCGACTGGCCTGTCTCTGTATATCTTGATTCGAGTGCGTTCCTCCGCCCGTGTACTACTGTGGCCTTGTGTGTGTGTTAGTAAAAATGTAATCTATGTCTAAAGTATGGATTCATCTGGAAAAATTCTTCCTGTATTTCACCCTTATCTGTGTGGAAAAATCGCATTGAAAGTGTTGAATTGAATATGTGCATACATGCATCACTCCCATACTCCCCCTCCGCTTTCAACGTTAAGGTGAGTGCTCAAATATAAAAAAACATTATCAAGTCAGAGGTAGTACGTTCTGTTACAGTTACTCTTCTCTACTTCCGTCGTCCTGCAACAGAGCAACGGACAGAGTCGAGAGAGAGAGAAATGTATCAAGCGAATAAAAAATTGTACTAGTTCGCATTTTTTTCCATCGATGAAATTCAATCGGTTGGAAAAAACGAGCTTGTACCGTTCCTTTTGACTATTTTATTAGCACAAGGAGGAAATGCCGATCCCTCCACTTTAGCCTTTTCCTTGAACCATCCATACCCATTCTAGAGGGTTCCTTACTATTCTCAAAAAAATGTTATTCTACATCTTCATACTGTCCCTTATAACGGCCACAACACTGTGCGGCTGTGTGACACATGAAGATGATGCTCGCTTCAAATCCAGAAGGAAACATAAGAAAAAGTATATATATTCCTTTGGAAAGTGAGTGCAATTTTGATTTGATAGTCGCATTTGAATTTGCATTTTATACAAATAAAACTCTATTTGCTTTTCAACAGAAAATCTATATCTGAACTCCGATAGATTTTCGTACTGGCGACCAAAAAAAACTTTTTTTGTAATGGACACACGCATGCATCCAGTCATTCGCGTCTGCGCCAATTACACAAATTCTGCTGACAGTGCATTCATCATGAAAAGGATTTTTGTACATCATCTCTATCCGAAGGTTATATACATTTCCTCTGTGGAATAATGGTTTTAGGCAAATCATTTTAGCGCATGCATGACTACCTTGAAATTAAATGGGTGACACAGCACAACTTTCTCCAAAAGTCTCTCTCACTCACTCTCATGTTCTTACCAATATACCCATGCCGTCAACACTTAAGGTACATATCCTTATAACTTTTTTTTATTAATATTGTTATGCCCCTCTTTCGGAATAATATTCAAATTACTTCCACCAGCAAAAGGAAGATCGCATATCATCCGTCTATTTCATGACAAGACACTTGAGGGAACAGTTTTTAAAGCCTTGTTCAACACTAACTCAAAAACTATTTTTCTCTCCACTCCGCTGTGTACCATTCCGCGAGTCAATGTCTTCTGTGGATGACACTACTTGACTACTTTCACTTGACTTGCTGTTTCCTCAACTCTGCTATTGCACTTTTTTATACTCTTTTTCGTCTAAGCTTTTCTCCCTCTAGTACGACAAGTTCATGACATGATGACATCCCATTTGCATTGACATATATTCTACTCTAAAAATGTTCTTGAGAGAGTTTTGAGAGGAGCACACAAAAATGTGGAATAGCACACATGTACACCACTTTTTTTGACTTCCACATTTCCTCCTATATCTTTTTCCCTTCTCCCGTTTCCCACTTTTTCCACGGAGGAAGCAAGGAAAAATGACAATGGCAATGACAACATTTTTTAGGGTCTGTTATGGTCGTGAATACAAACAAAAATGGTGCTCTCCCAATGTGTGTCACCAAAGTTAAGGGGAGAAAAAAGGGTCAATTTATTATTGTGGGAACTTCAACGGATAAAGTCAATTTCGACATTATATTTTTCTCTTGCTGGAAGTCAAGTCACCAAGTCAGAAGGGAGAGAGAGGAGAGAAAAAAGAGTTGAATGACATAATCAGACCGAACGAAGGGGGACGAAATGGATGCTCTCGGCTTTATGAAATAAATGTACATTTGACGTTCTACGAGAATGCGTTTTAGTCATTTTCCTTGCTCTGGGATGAGAGATAGCGCACTTTATATTTACGATACGGTACATGTTTTTTTTGCCTGGATTCTCTACCCAATTTCTGTCATTTCCTTTGCACTCTGGAGATACATGTATTTTCGAAGTTCTTCCTGGAAAATTCAGAAGTAAACAGGAACCTTACTCTGGAGAAATATATATCCTCTTATGGTTCGTATACTATATAAATCATTGGTTTCAAGCTAAAAGGAAACCTACAAGAAAAATATTTCTCGAACAAATGGAGTCTCTCTTTTTTATTCCAAACAATAAATGTAGATGATATGCTTAACAAGGACAGGGAAAAGAAACATGTTTTTTTTCTGAGAAGGGAGAAAAGTGTGAATTTCCTGCTGCGAGGAGAAAGCACTCGGCGAGCTTAAAAAACAAACACAAATTTTGTGCACACAAGGGAAAAGGGGAAAACAAGATGCGTGTAGAGATACAGCTAAACGTTCTAGGAATACTCTGAACAACAAGACACAAGAACACACGTGGATCTCTTACCTGAAAAAGATTTGATGAAGCTCGGTTGCAAACGAAGTGAAGAGAAGTGAGAGTGGGAAGAGGAAGCCTCCCACAAGGGACAAAATACGGACATTTTTACGACGACATAAATTGAACACCAACGGCGAGCAGACACTGGAAACTGACCAGGATAATGGACCCAACCAATCTGCAAAAAAAAGAGAGAAGACAACACACAAATAAGAGAAATTGTCACAATGGATGTTCCACTTCTTATATATTAGTCGCATACATACACGTACATTTACCTTAAAACTTTATTTTTTATTTTTATATAAAAGTATATTATTCTTGTTCGACTTAAAACAGAGGTCCACCAATTTTTCCCCCACTCCTTCCATTTCTCTAGAAAATAACGTGAGATTTTCTGGGGTAATGATATCAGAACAAGAATCTCACTTTCTCTTGTTCCTGTCCACAACAAAGTGGGTAAAAAAGGAAAGAGACAAGGGGGAGACAACGAAGATATATGTCTTGTAAACTTTCATCGTTTTAAGGAGAGCACTTATAATGTTGGCAAGTACGAGGGAAGAGGTAGAGAGAGAGAACCCATGTTTTGAATTTTGTAGCTGTCACCGTCGAACAATATTACGTTGTTTAGAAGCACTTGGCACGTTCAAAACACCTGGGTCCAAATTCAAGGGTCATTTCCCGTTTGTTTATAGGAGAAGACGTATATAAGTATTATGGTGCACAACCCATGTATGTACCTTTACGAGGAAAATTCATATTAAAAACGTTTGGAAGGGAAGGAATAAATGTCGACCCAGAAAAAAAGTCTTGTGTCACAAGAATTTATATAAATGTATGAGAGTGTAATGGCCCCTGAAGAAGAATACAATATTGGAGTTTGATGGAGGAGTGAAATTGAAATTCGATCGAGGAAAAAGGAGAAAGTGGGAGTAGGCACTCTCTGCTATATACTGATGTCACAGCTGGATATCTTCTTGAGTTCGAGGAACGTGGGGGAGGAACACATTTTTAATGCAACGTCCTTCAATCAACTGAGCAATGAAGTGAGGGAAAGAGGAACTTTCCTTTTTATAAAGAAAAGGGCTTCATCAATTACTGTCCAAGTGACAAGGGAGATTTTGGAGATTGGTGCTGAGCAGCACACTATAAGCACCTATTCGTACCTACCTCAACTCTTTTAGCTGAGGATAGTGAATGAGGATAACTCCAAAGATATTATAACACACAGATAGGACAAAGAAAGTCCTTATACATAACGTAGATTACGATGTTCTGAAGCAATG